>JAOVVB010247292.1:0-20899 GCA_028570985.1 Heterobranchus longifilis | reverse complement strand
GCAATCTCCCCCCCCCCAAAAAAAAAAAATGAAGCTCTCTTCTATCAGGTTGAGCCAATCTGGGGAATACATATTCAGAGAAATTACGTATTCCGCTGGCGACGCCTTCTTGATTTCCTCTGGGTCTTAAAAAAACAAGAGCAAGATGGAACTGAGGGAGGTGGGGGTTGTGGGCAAAATTAAATTATGCCTAATTACCAGAGCAATCGATACCAAATTGAGCTGATATGCATCCTTCATGACTTAACTAGATATCAGATAGCTCGGGTAAGCGATGCATTGTAACGCGAGTCGATGGGTAAAGGTGATATGGAGGCATTTTTTTGATGGCAGGAGTTAAGGGAGTGAGTCCTGAATTATCTGATCTGTCAGGCCTCTTGTAGTTTGGCAGCTTTCCCAAATCTGGAATTGAGGGAACACAGGGGGAAGGTTGTTGTTTGTTATTGTCAGGGGTACCATACCTTGTTGAATCTGCCATGAAGCCAAAACACATCAGAGCGCAGGCGGGGACGTCATTCTGAATGTCATTTTTAATTGAAAAATAAATACGAAGTGGCATTGCCCGAGGCTACAATTGGAGCATATCATCTAGTATGTTGTCGAAATTGTTCTTCATCAAATCGTCGGGGAAAAAAAATTCGGGTGATGCGTATACTTCCAGTTTCACAGCGCCACGAGTCCCTGAAGTGTACGCTGTCCTGCCCTTAAAAAAAGGAGACAAGTGAATCTGACCTCGGCGCTCGCATTGTGACAGCTGATGATGGACAGCTAAAGTGATAAGGCGGGTCGTGCTGATGTTTCAGCAGAGCAGTACGCCCTGGTAATTAGAGAGAGCACCCCGTAACCAGAAGGTCACAGGTTTTGATGCCTCTGATGACCAACGAGTTCATCACTGTTGAAATGCCCCAAAACTAAAACACTGACACGCTGCTTGTGGATGACCCTGCACCCTCGCGCCTGCGGTGTGGCGTGTGTTCGCACGTCCCCCCGGCTGCCGGAATGAGAAACTAAAATGTGAAATGCAGTTGATGCCTATGGAGTGGTATCTTTGAGGGAAAAAAAACTGACCTCATGGTTGGACTGAGGGATTTTCAGAACATTCGCAACTCAGTTGAAAGTAAGTTAGAGGAGCATTTAAAAAATTTTAACAGCAAAATACATCACTCTGGTGCATTTGAAGTAAATATACAGCACACACGCCTACACAAGTAAACACCATGCCTCCAGTGATATAATGCAGTGTGTTAACATCCCTCCCCTCATTCTTACTCTTTTGACTTCTTCTCTTGCCTCCTCTTTTTCTCTCCTCTCCTTTTGTTTAAGAAACAAATTACGACGCTAATATTTTCCCGTGCTACAGCCGTACTAACAAAGATCAGTACACCATGGGAAAACATAATGCATTTTGAACGGCAGGGGAGATGCACTTGTAAACTATAGAGAAGCACAAATTTTGTTACTTTACATATTTAAGGGAAGCTAAAATCACAATATAGACATTTATTGAGAGGATAAGCAGTGTAATTTTATGAAATCATTGTTATCTAGCAGAATAACTCTGGTGTTTACTGTGAACCAACTTTTTATTGGCTCAGGCAAAGGTACTGATGTTTTTTTTTAAAAATAAAGCATTTCAAAAGCAGTTATTACCATTTAAGCAGCCCAGTCGGCAGAATATAATGTTGGCACTGTATGTTTCTGCAAACCATGGATATGTTGAATGTTTACATTTCAATATGTATCATGTCAACATTTCTAAAGTGATCAGATCACATGTATGAGTTTCTCATCAGAAGGACGGGATGGTGGATGGCATGAAATCTAAACGCAGACCAGAGTTTGAGAAAAACAAAAACTGGGTATTGTTCTAAACTGTTGATTTTTGTTATTTACGTTATGTAACTCACCTGATTTATGTAAGTGACATTCTTATTTTAACCCAAACTACAATGTTTTTCCCAAACTATCCCACCTGAGCAGTTACAAATCAGCACTTCTGGTTCATCTTCTGTTTTCCCATATTAATTTTTTACAATTTTATGTGTATTTTCCCATATTAATTTTTTACAATTTTATGTGTATATTCTGCTTCTGTGCTTATTCTGGAAAAAAAAGTAAGAGGCCCTTGTGTGTTAACATTGTGTTTCCTGTCCTCTGACCCAGAACTGACCAATTAGTTTTTCCTCCTGCCACACTACATCAGAGATTGGCAAAAAAAAAACTTTTTTGGCAAAAAAGCGCAGGTGGGCCAGCTCAATACCTACCCCTGGTTTGTACCTTAATTCATCCAAAGCCGGATTATAATGCCGGCTCAGGTGAAATGTCCAGGCTGCCCTGACCACTAAATCACGGACGTAACACACACTTGTGAGCGGTGCAAATCTCTGTAGACAGAGTTCATATTGGAGAAGGGATGACGAGGGGTGACAGAAATGTTGCAAAAATTGGCATAGCCTACATTTTACCCTGAAAAAATATTCATTGCCAATCTTAAAATATTCAGGTCATGTTGTAGCTTTAAAGAGAGTTTGACATTGAGAGGATGCTGGCTGAATTCCATTTAGTAAGTATATGTTGGAGTTCTGTGGCCAACAGCACAAGACTGTGGTAATGCATTACGGCAACACATTCACTCCTAGGTGTAAGTGTGTGTGTGTGTGTGTGTGTGTGTGTGTGTGTGTGTGTGTGTATGTGTGTGTGGGGGGTGGGTTTGTACAGATATGGCATTTCCATTTTCTACTGCTTGTTTCCTGAACTACTGCTGCATCTTGGCTCCATTCCCTGGAGCAGAATCAAAATATTGCTCAGCTGTTAGTAGTTACAAAGGAAAGTCCTATAGTTTGTTCAGACAGTTTATGTTACAATATGCTAGAACTGTCTGCAGTATTAATGCATGGTAGAAACACGGGTGGGGGGGGATGACCACCCTGGTGAATTCATTTTCGTGCACACTGAGCTGTCAGATCAGATTTAGCAGAGATTCTGTTGCTTTATGAGAAAACACAGCCAGCAAATTGCAGTTATACTCTCTTAGCTGGATATGTATTTGCCATTATTGGCTATACGCACTAGAACACAAATGAAGATACAGAGGGAGCAATCCATGTATGTTTTGCTGTTGAAAACCGACGATCTTTTATTTTTTACCAGCAGTGCAATTGCTTAAAATGTGTCTGTGTCTATGTGCAGATATCCGCTTCAATATTTAAGGCGGGACACATACCACCTTAACTAATTAACTTTAATTAAATTCTACATTGAATTATTAACGCTAGGTAGTGGTCTTGCCTCAGTCTGGTTGGACAAGCTGGAGCTTTAGCAGCATGCTGGGCTAACAAGACTCCCTCACATGCTCACGCACGCATGCACGCACGCACACACACACACACACACACACACACACACCTCCTCAACTTCTCCATTGGAGCTGGTCAGTGGCCAAAGACTGCAGGTGTACACTGCAGGTCCCAGATACAAAATTGTGAATGTATCAACACTCCCTCCTTCCTCGCTCAGTTGTGCTTTTACCACACATACACACATAGAATTACCTTTTTCATTACATAGTTTAATAACAGCCAACCTGATAATGTAAGCACAATTAAAAAGCCTTTGCAAATTCAGTTAAGCTCTTGATTTTTATGTATGTTTTTCTGTGGAAATATGAATTACCCCGGCATTTGAATATAATTCACAAAGTCAAACATTTCATTTGTACAATTTGTTTCAGTTAGATTTATTTGCTATATTATAACAGAGGCTAGGCTCGCCAAAACGCTGCAAGCGCTACCACAGAGCATGTTTTCACACCTGTAGTTGGTTTTGCTCTGGTCCAAATCAGTTGATGAGTTTGTAAATGTGGAGCCCTTTCCCCATGGTTCGGTTTCTTTTCACACAAAGAAATTTCCAAGCGAACTAAAATGTATCTCTACAAACCACGTTCACTCTGCTTATTGGTTAGATGTGTCTGGGACGGGAGCAAAAAAGTAAATACAGAAGAAGGCTCTATGTCGGGACAAAAGTGTGTGGATTGAGGCAGCCTGTCCTCCAAAAAACGTCCCCATAGATTGTTGTATGTACAGGGAGCTTATTATGGCCTGTAGTTATGTTTTGAAGTTAACCCTCTGAGGCCAATGTTGCAGGCGGCATGTTAGGCTATATTTTGGCTAAGGTACTCACATGGCCATTTTCAAACCATTTTCACAAGGGTCCCTTGACCTCTGACCTCAAGATATCTGAATGAAAATGTTGTATAGGCACCCATGAGTCTCCCCTTTCCAGAAATGTTGACTTTATGACCTGCAGTTTATCTCATGCAGTACAAAATGATTATTCTCGCCTATTCTAAAATGGTGTATTTGAATATTTCTGCATACTGGGGTCCATAAACAGTCTTGGATTACACAAATTGGGTATCACTGGAAAGATGAGACTCTTGTGGATTCAATGAATTGTATTCATCTGTGATGATGTTTGTCTCCATAGTAACCATTTCATTGTAGTGAGACCATTATTTTAAACTTGACCTCATTGTATAAAATGACCTGTTGTGACCTCGAGGATAATCACAGCCTCATGAAACTTTAAAAACACAAACAAGAGACCGAGGGCATTCAGGAGATGTGTAGCTACTGCAGGTATATTGACAATAAGGAAGTTTCTGAGCAATTTCCAGAACAGAAGTGCTCGCCATCCAGTCGCAGAAAAATGCAATTCTTACAGAAAAACATTTTTGATATCAAATCACAGTATGCACTTTTCCTGTTTTTGAAAATAAAATTAAACAAAGTTTTTTTTTTAAGTGACTGTAACAACCGGTACATGATGTCCGCATCATGGGACATGACGCGGTTGCACGGAAGTGATTTAATGTCTCAAATATGATGATTTTAACCCAAAACACAACCTTTTTTCTAACCCTACCAAGTTGTTTTGTTGCCACAACATCCGTTTTAACAATGTTAACGGCATGTTTAAAACCGTGAACGTGACGTTTAGCTATGAGGGCGAAAAACGCTCATATGGGCCATATTTACTTCCACCACTAGGGGCGCTAATTTAGGAAACGCTCATATGGGTCATATTAGAGAGACAGAATATACAACCTACATGGTCGTGTGGTTTGGAGAATTTGTTTTAACGGCTGGCTGGCTAGTTAGCTAGCTTGCTAATTCCCCCATGTTTTCATGCTACACTTGTTACAGAAAATGAGCCTGGTAGTCGGATCGGATTACGTTCTCGCCACAAGCAAACTGCGCCGAAGCGTACCAGAGTTCGTTTGAGGTGGTCTCGGTCTGGTTGTTTTGGTCGGCACTCGAGAGCGATTGCTGTCTTCACACCTGCCCAAACGAACCGCACCCAGGTGGAAAACAAACCAGGTTTGATTCCGCCGAACTAAATGAGGCAGGTGTCAAAACGTCCTATACAAAATGTATGAATCTTATAGACTCACTGCAGTGCAACCTACATCATACCTCACCTGTTTAAAAAAACATGAATTCCTCTCAACTGTTTTTTTTTTTTTTTGCTCTGTTCCTGTACTCTCACCCAGATGTTGAGAACTGTGAACTGTTTCAGATCCAGAGGGTCACAGGCTGAAAACCGCCAAGTCACACCCAGCAACAATACTCCACGGAGCTGCTAACACACACACATACACACACACAACACAAATTGCACAACACAAGACACATTTCAGTGTTTCAGAAGGAGCTTTTGTCCCTGTCCAAATGCTTCATCTCACAGGTGGGCACAGACACAGATAAACTGGCAACATATCAAAACAAGGCTGTGCCCTGGCGGTTTTTGTTTTCTGCACAGGCTTTTTCTTCAAGGCGTTTAAAAGCCAGTGGGTATTATTTTTAATGATTGTTTATTGAGACTAATCTGCCACCTTAATCAAAGGGGCCTTTGCAATCTGTGCGTCTGGCACTTTTTTTTTTTCTGTTTATGCTGCTGGCTGTTTATGTCGTGCCTAAAAAGCATACATCAACCAAATGCATTTTCAATCACGCACAGACTGGATCAGCATAATTAAGTAGAAATTCGTGACCTATTTGCGTCCAAATGTTGTGCACTCAGCGTGTCTGAAGGTCATCACGAGGACTGAGATAATGGGACACAATCAAGCAGATAAAGCAAAGACCACATCTTTAGGTAATAAATGATTCGCAGCCGTGTCAAAAGGTGTGACACAGCAGGTTTTTCCACTCGGATAGATCTGAAAGGACATCACGAAATTGTGAGGTTCTTTTTTGCTTTGTAAAAACAAGTGAATCATGAGGAGAGCTATCATTTATTTGTGAGCCTCAGGGTGACTCATGAATACATTGTTGCAGTGCAGGAGGACACATTGCACAGCTTTTGTAAAGCAATTGATATGCTGTGAAGGTCCAACACTAGATTGTAGTCTTTTTATGTGCACGTGTCTTTTTTTTTATCTGCTAGAAAAATGACAGAAATGTCGAAACTGTGTCTTTTGAGTTTGCCACTGTGTGACAATGGAGAAGCGGAAGAAGTCCAATTCATGCCAGCATAATGGGGAAATAAGTAATTTAAGAAATTGTCGCTTTCATCGTTAAATTGAAAGCCATGGGTGTCAATACCGGGGGTCTATAATGTTGACAAAACCATATCAGTGACAGCTTATTACCCTCCTTACACATTCAAATAAACCTTCCCTGAGAAATCCTCATAAACCCGCCATCTTTATTATGCAGGTATAAATCAAGCAGATACTTTTAAGAAATGTGATGAAAAGTTTTTTGTGTGGAAGCTCCTTGGCCGTCCTTGGTCAAGTCAGGCTGTGATGAATCATGCATCGGATCAAAAGTGGAGCTGCCGTCCTCGTGGGGGCACAACACTGACTGCCGTCATCCTCATTCCACCTGCCGCCCCTGCGTCAGCGGCCACAGGTTGCCATCCCTCGAAGGATGTCACCGCTTGATACCGGCCCCTGCAAGACCAAACCCTCCAGAAGTGGGTTTTATTTAGTCCTCTCCAACGACAAGTCTCTTCCTCACTCCACTGCCTCCGCAGCTGGTACTTGTTGGCGCCCATCTGTTAAGGGTATTGTTTATGTGGTTGGTGATCCAGAACTCATTACCATCCCACCCTCCCCTATACACTATTGTTCTTCCTGCTAATATGGAGGCTCTGATGCAATCTGTCTTGAGGTGCAGTATGGTTTTTGAGCTGAAAACGGACTAAGGATAAGATAAGATGATATTCCAGATGTTGAGATTTGTGAGAGGAGGGAACAATTATACATTTTGATGCAGAAGTTGGATTTGCATTAGAAAGTTCTGTAAGTCCTTGAATATAAAGGCAACATGCACACTTCATTTAAAGGTCCCATATTGTAAAAAAATAAGATGATCATAAAGCTAGGTGGTATATAAAAACTGTGAAAGTATCAAAACACTTAATCCACGGAGAAATGCGCACAGTCCTTATTCAGAAACTGTGCCTTTAAACAAGCCGCCGGGACCGTAAAGTTGTGATGTCACAGCTATAATATATAGAAAGTGTCGCTACAGTGCTGCTACAGTCATTCCCCAGCTGCAATGATGATGCAGAGAGCACAGAAGCGGACGATCAGGAAACTCTGACCAATCAGAGAAGACTGGGCTTTTTGGGGAGTGGGTCTTAAAGAGACAGGCGCTAAAACAGAGCATTTCAGACAGAGGTTGAATACAGGTATTTTCAAATAGACCGTGTGAGAAAAATGTGAAGCACTGAAGCATGTAAACATGTTATAGTAGAAACCCAAAATAAAAGTGTGAATCGGAAAATAAGCATAATATGTCCCCTTTAAAAACACTAGTTATGAGTGCAAGTTATGAGAGAGGTACAGCTTTCCTTTTTTCAGACAGTATGACTATAAGCATTATGTGCGCAGTCTGCTGACATCATGTTGCATAACATGTGGGTTACTGATGTTCAAAATTACCTCTCGCTGGCATTTGGAGCCTCTTTGTTCAAATAAGTGCAGCTTCATGTATCTACGTACTTTTGCAGTACTGCTACATTGCAGAACAGATTCATTTAAACAGTCATGTGTTTATGGTGGTTGCATGCATATATTTACCTCACTGTTATCCCAGTTGATGCCATCATCTTTGACTTCCTTGGTCTGTCACAAGGTGATTGTCATTTCAGGCTGATGTAGACTGTTGAATGGGCTGAGTGTAACTTTTTTTTATTTCAGAAACATGGCTTGTATCTCATTTAAAGCTAGACGGGGAAGAACAAGTTACAGCTGCCACCTTCTCACCAGTTTTAGATGACGGAGATGTACTTCACAGCACATGAACAAACTGCTGCCAGTTCACTGCATTAGCTGGAGGTCTTACATACACCATTGTTTTATATGAGAAAGTCTGAAGGCCATGCTTAACCACCCGTAGACAAATTCTATGCTGCTCTTTGATTTGGAGTAGTATCATTCAGCAGCTTCCACTATACAGTATCTCTCTTCATATTTATTCATGTGAACATTGCCAGAGTACAGCGCAGACTTTCTGCTCTGCCTGCTACTGTCTGTGCCCAAGGAAAGCAGAAAATGGCAAAAAATTGAAGCTCAATTTATCTAGTTATCTATCCAACAACAAGTCCACCAAACCATACGACAATATAGGTTGTATGTTCCGACCCTCTAATGCGACCCACACGAGACTTTCCTAAATTAGCGCCCCTAGTGGTGGAAGTAAATACGACCCGTATGAGCATTTTTTGCCCTCATATTAAACGTTATGTTTGCGATTTTAAACATGCCATTAATGTTGTTAAAACGGATGTTGTGGTGGTAGGTTTAGGCAACAAAACAACTTGGTAGGGTTAGAAAAAAGGTTGTGTTTGGGTTAAAATCATGATATTTGAGACATTAAATCACGTCCGTGCATCGTCACATGACACGCCACATCACATGATGCGGAAAGTCATGTACTGTAACCCCGGTCTTCTGGGTGAAAAGTCCTGTGTTTGTTTGCCTGCCTGCCCTAAGCGTGTTTCTTGCTCTACATACTCTGTAATATTACTTCCAGCTTTTTGGTGCCAAAACATCAAGAAATACTAAATACGCCTCACAATAAAATCGCAATACACGACCACTAGAGGGTAGGCAACTTAACTTTAAAACATAACTACAAGTCGTGATAAGCTCCCTGTAAAAACAACCTACGAGGACCTTTTCTGGACGACAGGCTGCTATCTGACTTAGCAAAATTATCTGTACAGTCACTTTGATATTATTAATTGATTCTGGTCCCAGATTCTGGTCGCTGCAACTGCAATTCTTTGCACGTTTCTCTTCATCTTATTGATGGCCAACCGCATGTCTTTGTTGACACTCAACCCAACTGCATACGGACGGAGGGACTCTAGTTGGCTTAATTAGTGCTGATGACAGTAATCAACCTTAACTGATGGGCTTATCGGAAAGTAAACTGCGGCACATTGATTAGCTATCTATGCTGCATTTGATACAGCATACCAGTCTATTCATTGGCAGACTGCCATTCTTACTAGAGCTGTTTATGTTGTAGTCCTAACAGAGCACAGTAAGCTTTCTTTTAATGGACTCAGCTGTTTTTTTTTTTTTCCTTCCCAAAGAAACTTCACCGACTGTTCAGAAAATCAACCAATTATTAGCACATCAGGTTGTTGTCTGCAGCCCCGGGTCCCGGGTGTATATATACTGTTGTGACCACTCCACAAAACGCTCTCAGAGCAAATTGCCTCAGTAAATACCCTGTGTATATCTTAACAGGTAATATTTAAAATTCTGCAACAGCAAGTCACCCAAGCCGTGATAGATGTGTCTGCCTGCTAGGTCGATGAATAATGCAAATGAAACTAATTCTTCCCGACCTGGTGCCAAGCCTAATACACATTTATATGCTTCGCTAGTAAAAGATGTGTGAGATTCCTATTATGGGAAGGAAGCAATCTGTATTTTAATAATGGGCCTGATAGACCTTGGCCTTCCTTTCTTTGAGAGTTTAGATGGACCTTATGTGACTTCTTGTAGAATTTAACAGCAATAATTGCTTCCAATAAAGACTGGTAACATGTATATACAGTAGGCCTTTATATTTGTGTTGTCTCACTCATATTCACATAAAATAACTATCATGGGCAAACTTATTCTATAACATCTTCTTTAGTGAGAATCAACTTTGCACAGGAACGTTTTCTTGCAGATCATGGGGTTAAAAAATATGCATGATATATACTCTGTATGACAAATGGATAGCAAGAGCAAAGAAGTTCCCCAAGATGAGAATTACAATGTGAGCAGTAATGAATTGCAATCGCAATTGTTTTGTTACATACCATAGTGTAATATGAGCACTTCCAAATATATTTACATCCTTACTCTCCAAGCGACAGATCTTTTACCGCTTGTGCTCATGTATATGACAAATTGAAAGTCTCATTCAACCAAAATTTGTCGCAGATGTTTCGACTCCTCTTAGATTAAAAAGAGCCCAACCATAAATATCTATTAGATTTTTACATTTCCAAGAGACATGTGGAAATAAATCTTCATCGGGCAGGGATGTCCCACCTTCACAGAGGAAGTGGGATATAATGAAAGTCATGTTAACTTTAGATTGGCACAGAGCGGCTGCCTAATATGCAGAACACTTGCTCCTAATCCCCCCATAGTGCTCAATCCAAAACCCACCAATTTGCCCTAACAATTAAAGATTATGCTTTCGAGTGAATTCAAGTGGTTTCTGCAAGGAGGTGAATTTATAAGTTTATGATCCAGCAAAGGTCTACTTCTAGCCCTTTACAAAATTGAATAAACATAAAAGGTTTCAAAGCATAATTTATCTCCCTGACGATAGCCAACATGCCATCTTGTTGAATGTGTGTATTATTGGTTCAGTTATGTATTGGGCTGTAGGCATGTATGAAGTTTGTTATGAACAACTTAGACCTTATCTGATGCCACAGCACTTCACTTGAAAGGTTGTATCTCTAAGTATGATAAATATCTGGCTTAGACATAATAACACTGTCATATTGCCAAACATCAATTCATGGTATTGGACCAGAAAGAGACATGACATGTTTCTAGCTTACAGGTCTTAATAGCCCTGAAAAAGAAACATATGCATTTATAACCATTTGTTTTGAGAAAAAGATTGAGTTTTGGTGGAACCAATCCTAGAAAATTGGTCATTATGCTCTGCCAAACTGAGATTTATCCCAAAGTATGAAACAGCAAATTTGAAGAGATTGTGCCAGTATTTTTTTGTTTTTTTGAGTCAACCAAAAATGGGTGGTCCACTCATTTAGGTTTAACTAAACCAATGAGATTATTTCTGCCCTAATTTTGCCCCAACTCCAAGCTTGTAACCTATCGGGTATACAAAATAAAAATAGGTCTCTGGCCCAGTCCCACATGGAGTACAAAACAGTATGCAAAGTTAATCAGTGTCAGCCTAAGCGCTACCTGTCAAGAATGGTTTCAGTCTACTCACCTAGCCATTTGCTAATAACATATGACAATCTCATTGAGTTTTGGAACTTAAGATTCCAAACCAAATATCAGCACCTCACCTCCCTGTCTGCTAATTCAGAAAGCCTGAAATCAATTTACAGTACAGTCAATGGCTTTGCCTGGTCCCAGTATCTCTCCCCACCCGTTCAGCTGGGAACTCTTGCAGGGGGAAGCGTAATTCAACTACCACTCTATAAATTCTATTACATGGCGCTGGGTATGGCTGTGAAAGTGCTGTGTCTAATGAAGAGCTCGTAGTACCTGACAGCCTGCTTCGACTTTCTGCTGCAGCACACCAGAGCGGTCTTCTGTGGAGAAAAAGCTGGAGACAGGATGTGTGAGCATGTTGGAGACAGATATAGACAAAGTGTTAGTATGTGTTTGGACTCTGTGTAGATGTACTCTAGCTCTTAGTGTCCTGGCCATGTCAACATCGCTCTGCACTCAAAGTCCGCTGGACTCCGGACTTAGAATGGTTTCTATATAGCCTACTGTTAAGATTAGTGCAGTTGCTTCTTTTATTCAACACATTTGCATTTCTTCTGTATGCCTTTAATTTTGCATTGTATTTATGTGTAATTTCATGTGTTTGCAAGATGAGTGTTCGAAGAGGACAGGCGATCATATGCTAGGAGTCTACAATCACCATGGGCTCTGTGAGGCTTGCATGCAGATGTTAGCTAAATGCTAATGTTAGCAATCTAAAATGCTCGCAATGACAGTGCTAATAGGCTATTGTTTAGCTCGTATGTTTACCATCTTCACCTTAGTTACCATGCTAACATTTGCTAATTAGCACTAAACAAAGTACAGCTCAGGCTGATGGGAGTGGCATTTTGTCATAAACCAGGGTAGGCTATTTGACAAAATGCAATTTTGTCCTTATCAAGGCAAGAGAGGGTAAGTCAAATATGTTGTTTCAATCCAACTCAGCAATATTTATAGCATATTTTTGAGGGTGGAAAAAGATATAATGTAAAAGAAGAAACCCTCATGCACCACTGGTTTAACAATGGGAACTAACAATGGGTTTGTGGCTGTAGCACAGTTGTACTTTCTCTCCCTCACTCTAATGCAGGGCTGGTTCCCATCTCTCACTGTGAAAAACAGAAAGCGTCTCCAAATAATAGTGAACTCTTGTGCTAAAACAGAGAGAACAGAGAGCTAAAGGACAATTTTGTACTCCATCTGGAGCTTGGCACATGAAAAAAACAAAAACTCTTAAATGCCTATCTGCCATGTAGACTACACATGATTAATTAATTCATTTTTATCCCTATTTATTATGACTGTAGGCTAGTATTTTAAAGCAATTGCACTTTTAGCCCACACAGTCTTGAACAGCTCCTTTATTATTGTTATTGTTGTTGTTGTTATTATTAAATGTCTATGTATCCTGTCTGTCTGCCTTTACTTGCCCTAAACAAAATTGCCTTCAGGATTAATAAAGTTGTATTGTATTTTAATAAAAAACTAGACCCTGCAGGGCATACCACTATCCCCAAAGGACGATAATACATGTTGTATTTAAAATATAATTCTGGGATATGCAGGCTTATTGTAAATCCATTAAACCAGACAAATATGTATGAGCAATGAAACGGCATGCCGCATGTAAACTGAAGGGTCAGCGGTCACCAGACATTTAAAAACACAGGGCTGGAAACGTTTGTGAGTTGTATTGTTTCTTTCTTTAGCAGCACCGCAAAATTACAAACTAATATTAATAATTGAGGTTCAGGTCATTACTCACAAAACTACCTATAGGGCCTAACACTGCGATCAATTCAATGAATCCTCACAGTAGTTGGGGATGTCAGGGGAAGCGACTAACACTGCCTTCCATCAACAACTCCAATTGAGATGCCCTTGGGTAAAGCTCTCAATCCTCAATTACTCCAGTGGAGCTGCTCAGTGGCCAACAGACTGTAGTTGTTTCAGGTGTGTGTGCGTGCGTGCGCGTTAACATACAGGTAAAAAAAACAAACATTGTATTTCCCTTTTATTTTCATGTGTTGCTTCCCGTCACGCTGCCGTCTCAATACTACTTCAGGTGGCAAATGTGTCAATCCAAATAAAAGTGTAAGACCTTACATTTGAGGAGATCATGACATATTTTTTTTTTCCATTGCAAAAGCAACGAGGGAAAAAAAAAATGTAATTGAGAGGGAGAGGGTATGGGTTGTCTGAAATGATAAAAAGTGACACTTGGAGAGAGTGCAAACAACAATAACAAGACTTCGAGAAATCAATGCGGCTTATTGTCCGGACATTTCCTGTGACTGTCGACAGCCGAAATGAAAACGGACATTTGAATTCAACTCGTAATGCCGACGGCACGCGATGCTCAGCGCTTAGGCCTCGAGTGACCGGGAGCGCATGCAAATGTTACACGCTCCCCTGTCCACGAGGAAGAGCGGGAATGACGCATATCAGGCCTTCTGCCAAAGCTCTGTGGCGATAAACAAACACACACACACTCACTCACTCACGCACATACACAACACTCTTCACTTCCTTCACTTTTACCAGTTGAGGCAATTTTCTGCATCAGCCTTTTTAATATATTTTCAATTTTGTCTCCATTTTGTTTAAAGTCCATATTCATGTATAAATCAAAATGAATCCGGAGCAATAGCTGTTATCTTCGCCTCTAAAAAAACGTGTTTGTAGACTCAGAGGACATTGAGTCTCATCCACTAAAAGTCAAACCAACTAAAGCAAGAAACAGACAAAAACTGGAATGACATTCATTTACTGTAAATCAATAATTAAACTATTTTTTTTGCTATTTTGCTATACAACCACGATCAACCGACAATTTGCTTCTGAAATGCATTATTTCTGCTTTGCTGAATGCAGTTTCCAGAACGTCCTTAGTCCGTGTGTGCATACACAAAGGAAATACATAATTCACATGCCAAAACAAATTGAGATGTGCGCACACACGTACACAGCCTGAGTCAGCTTTAACTGTGCTGATGGTACGCAGAAATGCCCCAGAGGATGAGGTCACCGTGGGGTCATGTCATTAACCTGTCTATGTGTGTTTCCGGATCAGCTGCATTCGAGATCTCTAGGGGAATATCAATCACAAGGAGGCGTCCGCTGTAATTTGTGTGCATGTGAGTACGTTAGAGACTTTTTGCTCGCATTATAGCAAAGGGGTCATTCTTTTGAAAACAAACTGGCCAAGCACGGCCTCGGGTTTTAGGTGTGTGTGACATTTCTTATAGCCTTGGGTATGTTGATAATGCTGCAGAGACTGCAGAAGTACTGTAGCTTGTGAATTATATCTTGAATGAATAGCTTGTTTTAATTCTAAACCCTTTGTTCTACAACATACACAAACTACAAGAAAAAATAGCAATTAAAAGTTTAAATGTACCATTTAGTTTTTGACTCAAATCCCATTTTTAGATTTTCTAACATTACCAAACATTCAAAACTTTCTCCTAGTCAGATCTACATTGTGCATGTTGTTTTTCCCTCATACAGCTCTTTGTTCAGTGCAACAAAACCCTCCGCATTTAAGCCAGACGCAAAATTTTTTTGGAAATATTTGATAAAATATTCATCAAGCAGTCCAGTCATTTCTCTATAATTGAGTCTTAAAAGCTGTATTTTTTCAGTGCGGTAAAATATTTCAACTTGTTTCCAATGGAAATCTTGATCACTAATATTTTAAATATAAGTGTGTCTAGAAACCAGAGAGATTAAAAGGGCTAGTACTCTATTGATTTTATTGCACTTCCATAAAGTTGGGGGACTCACAAGAGACAGATTTGAAAACGAATGGCCAAAATCAATGCAGCAGAGGCAGAGATGTCCTGACTTTGTAGTCCCGGTAAAAATGTTGGATTCTACATTTCCCATGATGCAAATCAATTCCTTTCATTAGCCCCTTCCCTCCCTGGACAGAAGGCATTACTAAACTTGCAAGTCACTGCACCACTTTTAACTTTTAGAAACATTTGTGATTTGATATGGAATCATGGTAATCTTGCACTGGCAGATATTTGCAGTGATGTTTTTAAAAATACAGATTGTATTTTAGTATACAGATACGCTCATACCCATATGTAGTTGTATGGTGGCAAATCCAAAAATAAGTGTTTTTGCTTTGTACCACATGAGTGTTGAGTATAAAATTGATTTCAAAACTTCCAGTCCATTCCTTTCATCGTGAAAGATTTGTGTGTTGTATTTCACTGATAAAAGCGCAGTGCTGCTGTGCCAGTGATGATTCCCCAGTGTCAGAGGTGATATTTGTTGTAAAGTGGTAGTACTGAAATACTTCCTGATAGTTTAGATTGGTAAGGAGGGGCTGTCCTCCGGGACTGTAAATCACTGCTCCACTTCAGCTCTCAGCAATGAACTGAGAGCACGATAAAATGAAACACCAACTCTGAGGAAATGATCGCTGCTAAGAGTGTGAGTCAATATTAAATAAGATTGCAAACAAGAGTACATTGCTCAGGATGTAATCAATTCTACTTTGTAAATATTAAGCATTCCACAGTTGTCATTTGATCCTACACCCGGGCACACAGGCAGACAAGGCTCGCAGTGTGGCACAAGCTCATTTGAGTGTGACCAGCAGATTTTCTGGTCAGTTATATGACCTGAGGCGCTGCCCCAGCAGGGGTGCACCAGTGGCACAGCTGTGAAAGGAGTTGGATTAGGTGGAAAACATTACCAGTAAAAGTCAGAAGGTCTGGATTTGATCAAAGCCAATCAGATCAACCGCTCTCATCTCAAGAAGCTGGGCACTTCCTGCCAGGCACAGAGAGTTGTGTAAAAGAATCCTAAAACCTACAACCCTACTGCAGCAGTGCTTTCTCATATGATGTCTTACAAAAAACATATGCACGACAGTTCGTATGATAGGCTATCTTAGTAAATATGACTGTTGTTCTATCAGTGTTTTAGTATGATATACAAAATATGATGGTGATTGTATTTAACGGTGTGAAACGGCCGTTTTAAACACATGACGGTCGCTGTTTTAAACACGTGATTAACATTGTGAAATGGGACTACTCCGTTAGGTAGGTGACAAAACTACTGCAGTTACATGGTGACATAGAACATGACATAGGACATCACATATCTACGAATGGAAGTTTATTTACAGGTTAACTTAAAATAACAGCGTTAGCTTTTAGTTTCAAACGGAACAAGAACACCGATCTCCTGGGTGAAAGACCTGCCCTAAACAGTCTTTTATATTACGTCACCTCACTTGCTTGTTTACTCCTGTCATAATTACTACGGCCATTAGAGGTCGCAGTCTAAAAATAATACACCAACTCAATCAGGAGAGACAAGTGAATGAATTAAAGACGAGACACTGGTGGTGGTGGTGGTGGTGGCTGATGATGCTGATGAGACCGATAAGGCTGATGAATCTGTGAAGACTGGCGGTGATGGAGAGGAGGTGGGACAATGAAATGACGCAGACAGCAGCAGAGAGGTGTGCATGACAGCAGCATGAATGTACTAAAGGCAGAGAGAGAGATAGTCATATTTAAACAGAGGCAGCAGCAGTATGATAGGCTAACAATGTAGGTGTGTCGCTGTGCTATTGGATAGATGTGAGCAGCTGATGATACAGCTATTGATTGACAGACCCAGACCATGACAGCATGCGTGACAGGAGTACTGAGCAGAATGAATGAAAATAAAACTACAGGCCTATACGAGCAAAGGATAGTCTTCCTGCCTGAACTTTCATTAGTGTTAACACTTGCTTATCCATTGTACAAATACCTCATATATGGGGGTTTGATCGGTAGGATGAAATATCAGAACACTGGCTTCTTAATAGTTGTCTGTGTGACTGTGTGAAACGGAACTACTTGGTTAAGTTCAGGCAAAAAAAAAATAAAATAAAAATAAAACTACATGGTTAGGTTTAGGAAAATATGTTTGTTATGGATATAAGTATGTCACGTAATTACATCCGTGATGTAGTAATGTTGACTTTGTTGAAACACGGGACACAACCTCCTGGATGAAAGTCCCGTGTTTATTTGACCCATTCATCCACCCGACCTCCTTCCCATGCACTCTTGATACTACATCACCTGACTTCCTCCTTTACTCCCATCATATTTACTACGGCCACTAGTGGTTGCCACCTAACAACCAATGCAAATATGGGTCATAATAAGCTGTTTCCCCAGACGACCGATACAGACTTTTCTTTGGTGAGGATGGTCTGCAATGGAGGAAGTCACTGTCTATTTCAATTTACACTGTGCACATGCCATGTGGAAGATTAGCACCATGTTGTAAAAACCTGATGGATTCACAAAAGCAGAGAGTCCTAAAATCCCTGCGCTGGGTGTTTAGAAAAACTTGGTTAATCAAGGTACTTGCATTAGTAGATAAAACATATGTCCAGTTGTTGCTCAGCATTTTAACAATGTGCATCAAACTCCACAAATTATAGACTGCAGATGGAACACATGTCCTGTCCTGTCTGCACACAGAGACAGACGTTTATAAAGGTGGGTGATGTATTATGATGTATAAAACATAGCATAACATATGAAACTAGTACAGTATTTATGAGAAAAAGAAAGAGCGAGCATCACATGCATTTATGTGATGTCATACTGAGTGCTCCTTTGTAAGCCACAAGGAAAAGACAGAAATAGCAGAAACTTGTTTGAACAGGCTCAAGCTTATTTTTGGCACCAAAATTGCACTGCACCCCTGATTTAATAGCGTCACTCCATTCTAGTGCGCTCCACGCTTATTTTGACATGAGTGATGTCACGGATAGGAACGCTGTGAAATTACCAGGAAAAGGTGGGAAGAAATCCACTTGCGCTCAGTGAAATGACTGCCGGGCTGTTGCTCGGCTCAGAATCGATGCAATCATGTTTTCAAGGGACAATTAGAACCTGTATGATGCTAAAAGCCTCAGCGCTAATCTAGTAGCACCAGGTCATGAGCTCATAAACTCAGAGTAAGGACAGATAAAGGGATAGTCTGAGCGCTCCATAACTGACTGACCTTAACACAAAGAAACGCAACCTTTATTAATAAAAATGTAGAATCAATTAATATGTGCAAGTTGTATGAGGGAGTTAATTTGGAGCTCTTTTGGAGAGTCAGGAAGTCAAGGGGACATCTGAGGATTCGACAGCCTTGCGCACATGCCCTGTATTCATTTTAATTTGGATACTAGAAGAGAGAAAGAGCTTTTTGTATCCCTATCACTCTCTGCTGCATGCCCTTCAGACAAAGCAGAAATGGTTTAACATATCTTTAAAAATGAAAGAGTATAAGGCCTGTTATCTAACTACATAACTCAAATGTTCCCATTTTGCAGCACACTGCAATAAGCATAGAAAAGTACCAAAAGGTTATACTTGACTTTAATACCACATATGCATAAACATTTTCCCCAAACACACCAGCACTATTGAGATTTTTTTGCTCCCATCCAAAATGGATCATTGGCAAATAGGAACAATGTAGCTCTCCTGTCCACAGTGGTATTGCTTGACAGAAATGAATGTGTTTGCTGATTTCCCCGAACATCGAAGTTCAATACTTTGCCTTGAAGATGGATGTAGCTTTTTCAAATTGTCAAACATCCTGCGGCATGCCGGACGGGTAGTTTTTTTTTTTTTTTTTTTGTTGTGTTTTTTTTTTTTATATATTCCTGATGAAATGAACAAACTAAAAATAAATAATAGTCGCAGACATCCAGTTGACTCTGAATCACTGAGCTGAAGTCTTGCAGGAAGACATGAGCACAATCGCTGTTGCATTGGAGACATCCAGATATAAAAACACTGTCACACACTCTGCGGGAAGCCTCCCCCCATCACGCTCTGATTGAATGTTTTTTTTCTATAACTCTGAATCAGTTTTGATAGCTCGCTGTATGAAAAACATCAGCAATGAGTGTTTTAGTTGATAAAAACATAGTACTGATTCATGGATGTTCATAAATAATGCACTTAGTGTTACAAAGGCCTTTTGTAGTGCAGACCATGCGGGCGAGTCTCGCACATGTATGTCATGCGTTGACATTAATAGACACTGTGCACGGTTCATTCATTTACTGAAGAGTGGGGTCTGATTCATTGGATTGCATTTTTCCATGTTTTATGAGACACACCAAAGGTGGCGGGGAAGCTAATGCTGCAATCATTTACCAATTGTCCCAGCCCACCTTGGTGTAAGTGCAGCACCTAATTTCTATTGCCCTTCTGAGACCATCATGGCTGCTAACCCAATAACGTAATTGACTCTGCTGTGGGCTTCAGGAAGGGGAGATAGCTGGAAATTTACTTGGTGGAGGGGGTAAGGGAGGAGGGGAGGGGGGGGTGCTCATGGTGTCTGCAGCTGACTGGATGAAATACCAACACTGTCAATTCCAAATGAACCGGGCCCTTGAAACAGATTGCGTCCTCATAGCATCGCTTGTTTTGCAGAGCTCATATTGCAGCTGATGGCATTTTTG
Organism: Heterobranchus longifilis; assembly: GCA_028570985.1. Taxonomy (NCBI): domain Eukaryota; kingdom Metazoa; phylum Chordata; class Actinopteri; order Siluriformes; family Clariidae; genus Heterobranchus; species Heterobranchus longifilis. Next base: position 896 of record JAOVVB010247292.1, on the reverse strand, counting down.
GCAGGTTGTTGTACAGTCTTTTCAGAGCTTGTTTTCATTTGCCTCGAATTCATCTTGCTCCTCTGAATTTTTGCACATTGGCTTTTGTGGTCCGAGTCTGCTCTCTCCCATGCTTTGAGGATAATGACCCCAGCAATGCACGCTTTTGGCATGCTTTCTACAGTGTGTGCTTAATGACTTCTATTTGGATTTCCCTGCTTCTTTATCCTGACAGAAATTGAATGTGAAAACTGAAGGATAATAACGATAAAAAGTCAAACAAACCATGCATTTAATAAGTCAACTTAAAAAACACCACATAATGGGACATAACTATCCCTTGGGAGCAAATGGCACTTAATTGGAAAGTATTGATTTTCTAACAGCCATTTGCTACTCGCCAGCCACCAATGAGCGGACAGTCCCTGTGTCCTGCTGAGGATTCCCCGTCATAGATCTTGATTAGCTGTTTCCGATTAATTGCTGTGACAACAGGGAAAGTGTTTTTTTTTAAGGGGGGGATTGATTGACCAGGGCAAATCAGTAAGATGTAGTCGATATGACACATGGGGTAATTTTTTACTAATAGTTTTTCAGTTGAAATAATGTCAATGTGAAGACCAAAAAAGGCAACACAAGAGAGTCCCAACCAATTCCTTGAGAAACCATTGAGACTGCATGTATGGTTGAAATAAAGATACACAAAAGAGTCCCAGCATGTTCTCCAGAGAGCACTATGATTCTGTTTGGATGTTCATGAGGTCAAACAGGTAACCTATATGCTGTAATTACCCCAAAAAACTAACTAGGTGAAGGGAGTTACACAGTTTACATGACCAAAAACAAAAAACCTAACCCCAACCCCAGTACAACACAATGAAAATACTTTTTCAAATGAATTGCTTCTGAAGGGATGT
>JAOVVB010247276.1:0-20903 GCA_028570985.1 Heterobranchus longifilis | reverse complement strand
GGCGGCGTCGACGCCGCCATCATGTCGACATGGATTTAGATGAACAAAAACTGTGCACACGGTCAAAAAACACACGCAGAAAAACACACAAATACCTCGCGCGCATCCACTTTCTCTCACACAGAGAGAAAAGCTTAACAGAGTGCGAGAAAATGAGACATCCCTCTGCTGTGAACTCATCATTGCCCTGACTGTAATTACCAGTTGGAAAACCTAGTACTCTCGTGACCTTTCTCATCACCGTTCATGTCTTTTCCTGTCACGTTTGCTTCCGTGTCTAAGTTGGCCTTTTACAGACAGCACATAGACTGAAATCTTATTGGAATGACCTTTAGTTACACCATCAGCTGCCATGATGAGAACTATTCACACACCCGCTACCTTTTACACTAAGGCCCTCCATTTGACTTATTACCATTTTGAGTCATTACCATACGGTTGAGTAGATATTATATTATACAGAGAAAAAGAGAGAGAGGAGACAGATGTAGAGAAAGAGACAGAGAGCACAGGCAGCGGCCACTGGCGCTCTTTTTTTTCCCCTCATCTGCATTCTGTTGAAATAAACATTTCCATTGTAATGCCCCCGCCATTCCCCCTTTACCCCTTCTTCTTAATGTAGCGTCTCTATCTCACATTCCTTTATTTCTTCTCCCACTCACCTTGTGCTCTCTCTTTTTGTTCCTCCAACGCTCTCTGTGCCCCAGTGTTTTTGGTAGATATAGTTCATTCACTCTGCTTTTCAACCCCTGCAATGACTCCATGGCCTGGCTACACAATTAGGAGCTCATTACTTGCTAATACACAGACTAGAAGACAGACAAAGGCAGCCTGTGCCTTTTTTGTCGAGAGCTCCCCGCTTCCATCATTTTATCTCTCTCCCCCCAGGCACCTTTTAAGAAAAAAAAGGGTGCAACTTCTCATCCTCCTCCTTCTCACTCCTCTCATCATACCCTCTGCTACACTACGTCTCCTCCACGGTGCATAATGAGCCTGCGTGTGCTAAGAAGAATTAATAGGTCAATTTCCATCTCTTAAGCATTGTTTCTATGAAATTAAATGTACTCTCGATTCATATACCTGTGACATTTAAGTATCTGCATGTCATTTTATGGCTCATTTAGCATTTATAAAGCTAGTTAAGCTTTATAACTGCTTTAGAAATTCTGTTTACCTTATGTAAGCAATGTCTTTTTTTAAGAATTTGATTTCAGACATTTAGGGCTGCGATTATTTTCATTATCGATTAATCTGCTGATTATTTTCTAGATTAATCGGGTGATGTCTTTAAAGGTCCCATATTTAAAAGTGAGATTTTTCTTTTTGTGATTATAAAGCAAGTGCAATATAAATACTGTGAAAGTATTAAAACACTCAATCTAAGGAGGAATGCATGCAGCACGGATTCAGAAACTGTGCCTTTAAACAAGCAGTCAGGACTTGTGATGTCACAACTATACTGTATATCCTGCAGGTAGAAAGTGCTGCTACAGTGTTGTTACTGTGTGTTCAGACCAGACGTGAAAAAATTAATTAGCGTGAATGAATTACAATTACGCGACGTGATGACGTGCAAATGACGCGAATTTGCTCATTGCATGAGTTGAAATATCTGAACTTCAGCGGCGAGCGTTGGGAATACTTGCATGAATGATGCGATGAAAACAGAAGATTCCAGCGTCCAAACTCATGCAAATTAAGCGAGTAGATAAAACAGAGAAGAACAAGAAATCTCCTTATTTGAGAGGCTGAAAGCAGCAATTTCTGCAAGAAAGATCACTTCACCGATTATTCGATTATCAAAAAATAATTTTTCTTCATCAGTCACAAGTCTCGCAGATGTAACACAAGGTCAGCAGCGGCAGCGTCCGTCTGTCTGCATCATTTCTCCCTCTCTGGCCGGCTCTGCAGAAATGCCAGTCTGCTCAGTAAAGGCTCTGGCGGCGTGGCGGTGGATGAAGGGTGTGTGTTCTGTGACAGTCGACTGCATGATGGAAGAGACGCAGGGCAGTGTTGACATTTAAGTTTTGGGCTGCTGATGGGCCAATGTGGGGAATCAGAATGAATGGGATAGATGTGTTTGTTTGACAGGAGAAGCTTCCTCCCTGGGATTGATGAGGAATTCAAGCCTGTAAGAAGATATTTGTCTGGCCGGCCTTGTGTGTAACTTGCGCGTACATCACTGTGGTCATATGGGTGCATTCGTGTGTCTATTTTTGTACATCTGTGTTAAACAAGACTACTTTTTGTCTGAGTGGTGAACAGCTTGCCTGCAAATCTCATTTTTGTCATCATTCTCCTCCTCACCCCCCCCCATACCTCCGTCAACTCCTCCTCTCTGTGAAGGTAATCCCAAGGTGATGTTAATAGGCTGAGATGCTGTTGAAAATGCCACTGTCATCTCTTAGAGGATTAGATGGACAATTGCTTCTCTGAAACCCAAGCCAAGTGGTTAAAAGAAAACTGCAACAAAACAACTTTTCTCAAAGTGCCCGACGCCGCCAGCGTGCGAGTATGTCGTTTTTTGTACCATAACATAACCGTGCTGGATTTTATGTCCTCAATATTAAGCTTGCATTGCAATGCATTTATGTTCTGATCTCCATTTTAATTCAACCACAGCTGGACTCATAAACAGCCAAAATAAACCAACGCTGTGGGATTAAAGGCTCAGTGTGATCTGTGATCCCAGATTAATGGGAGACGAGGGTGTGATTAATAGAGCCTTGTTTAGTCAAGCCTAATTTGGCCGGTCACCGTTCCAAAGATCCAAAGGCAGTATATGAGGAAGTCACTGCACGTTGTTTTTCATAAAGGAGAGGCTGCTAAATGAATACATAATAATAAGACAGAGGCCAATGAAACAATCTGTGTATAGCGCTCATGTTGCCAAAGAGCTTGTTTGTTTGCAAAGTATGCATTTTTATGTTTCCATTAACCTTTATGTGTCCACAGCACAGAAATAGCTTCAGGGAATCAGTTGCAGGGAATAATTACTTAAACAGAACTCTGTAATTTGGATATTAATAGCAAATATTCAGCCACTACTTTCTGCAGCTCCATTCAGAGGAGAGAAACGCTCATTTATTTTCTGCACACTGCATTACATTTAGAGCGTGTGTGTACAGGGCGTACTCGGAATTGGCCGTTCAATACGAATATTCGACTATTTGTTCCTTTTATTCACATAGACTATTAAGCAACGTTTTAATGAACGATTGAAATATGCAGATCTATAAATCCCGTTTGTGTTGTTCAAAATCACGGTTGCTCTCCTCTGACATTTTGTCTCTTCAAGCTGGTAATCGCTTTCTCTTTCTCTCTATCTCTCTCATTATCTCTCCGTCTCGCTCTGGTACTATTTCAGCCCACAGATGCACTATCAATAATGCAGCCTCTTTAACAAGGCTGAGGCTTTTAAGAGGGTTTGTCTGTGCCCCTCCCTTCTAGATGTCTGCTCGTCGCTGGGTGGCCACATCCTACTGGAGAAATCTTCGATTTTTGTTCTGAAACCAGAAATAAACTCGCTGTTAACAGACATTTTATACTTAATTTATATTGTTATCAAGGCTTTTTCCTTCTGAGCCTCGCAAATGCTGGGAAGCACTTACTGCTGGCGGGGCGGGAGGTCACTGTCTCGCTAGGGAAGTAAAGAGCTCAGCACTGACTGCAGCTATAGCTGTAGGCAATAATGAAGGAGGAAACACAGCCACTCTATCACACCATAAAGTTCATATTCTGCTTCAACATTTTGTTTGCATTTCTATGCCGACAACAGAAGGCAAACCCCACACAGCCTCATACTGCACTGTAAGCACACAGTCTTAAAGCAAAGCCATGCAGTGCAGCCTGCTTAATTTTGTGTGGAACGTGTGAGTGTGTGTGTGTGCGTGCATGCGTGCGTGTGTTTGGATTAGTTACAAGGGGGTTTTGAGGAAATAAAGGCTGTTTGTTTTCTGAGTAATGCTCTCTGAAATCACGGTTATCCCTCAATGTCTGTGATAATGCCATAAGCCATAGGAGGTTAGAAAACATCCATTTATTCAGGCGTGCTGACTGCGTTTGATGTGAGTCCAAGAGAGCAGATCCAATGCAACAAAAAAAACAAAAACAGAAATAACTATAACGTTCCCTCAGAGATGATTGTGAGGGAATGTTGTCATATTATTGTTTCATAAAAAGCATAACATGAAGAAGAATGAAAAGCCAATGGCATTTTTTTAGGCCGTTAAAGCAATTTCACATTTGCCAAACTTTTTTAGTTCATATTTTAGTACTTTACAGTTAACGTGCATGTGTTGCCTTGTAGGAAAAATTATACAACTTCATGCTAGTTGTAAGTATTAGTAATATTTTGCAAGTTTATATTCCCTAACATTTCTTGCATCATCTTCTGCCTTCTTTTGACCACAATACAAACTGTAGTGCGATGCTTTATTGTTACATTTCAATTATACAAGTAAGAGAGTATAATTCTTTAGTTTTGACTCTTCAGCATTGCAGAAATAATAGTAATAAAATATAGATGGTAGATGCTATGGAAGCCCAGTGTATTTGTATTCTGTCTTCCTTCCTTGAGGAATTCACTCTGACTTTCTGCCTTGAAAGTCAGTGTCCTTATTTCAACAACAAAGACAAAGTCCCAAAGACAAACAGTTGGCTCGTTATCGTGCTGCATGGATGGTGACTAATGCTGCTTTAGCCTATAGAGAGGACAAGCTTGTGGTCTATTGTTTGTTCCTCTGCAGATGCACACAGGGGGATTGGGCTTATGCACCACCTGTGAGAGCTGACCGGTGCTGTGGCCCTTCCTGTTCAGAACTAACCACTCTCTCCTTGTGATGTTGGTGCCAAAGACTTTCTGGATTTGGTGGGTGGTTTTTCGGGATGTCCTTGGACTCTTAATTCCTTTTCCCAGTGTGAGGAAGTCAGCTCAAGTCTCATTTTGCTCTTTTTTATTATGGTTTCAAAATAGGACTAAACATGGACAAGGGATCAACTTATCTGTTTGGTTAAGAGTCATTTTAATACATGTCAGAAACACACTTTTTTTTTCTCCCTACAAAAACATGTTCAATACACAACTGGAAATGATTGAAAAGTAGATTTACTCTTTTGTCCACATCAAAAATTTAAAAAAATCAATGAATATGCAAATATGGAGAATATGCAGGAGCAGTGACATCCACCACTGTGCTGTCGATCTGAACAGAAACTAAGTAACTAACTAACAAGACTTGAAAGCACGCGTGTTGCAGGTGGTCTGCGATTGTTAAGTTTAAACTCAGCAGGGTGGGTGGGTTGAGAAAGTCACTATTTTATTAACATCTGTTATCTCACACATGTATTGCAATTATCAGACGAATGTTTGTGTGGCTCAGAAAGCACATAGTGCTGTTTTGTAATTATGAATATTTAAGTGTCATGCAGAATGGGGATAATCACAATATTGCTACACCGCTGACTTAAGTGACGGAGGAGGATTATTTTGCTCTCTTCAGCAGATACCATGCTGCTTTTGTTGAACTTTCTTTCTCAGTATGGCTCCTCTGCTCTGACTGTATGTACATGCATGGTGCCCCAATAGAAATAAAACATGAATAAAATGTATGAATGGAACATACATTTCCATTTCACAGGAATGCTCTCAGGAGGAAATATTCAAACTGGTGTATATAATGGTACTGTGCCAATAAGCATAAAGTGTGACCTGTATGTAGTGCAGTGTGCCCCTGCTTACTTTAGACAAAAAGACAACTCTATAGGAACAGAAACAGAGAGAGAGAGAGAGCAGGAGAGTTTTAATTTCCATACATTAGAAGATATAAATAAGCAGCTGCACCAGCATGTGGCACAGGTCTGCAGGTCAGAGTACTGCAGTACATCGGGTACCACAAACTGGGAGAAAAATTGGGTAAATCATAAACTTAATACAACTACTAGTTGTCATTATTGTTCTTTATCATCACTAGTACACTCTTATTGCATCAGCACACCCATCGTGTATTATATAAGCCTATCGAAATTGTTACACCTAATCTTTTTTGTGTACTGACGAGATATAGCTGCACACAGTGCATGCAGTTGATTACACAGCAGAGATAACAGAGTTTAGCATTAAAGCTGATTGTTAAAGGCTGAGACGGAGCATGAATATGTTGTAAGATAGAACAAGCACCAAAAAGAGCCACGCTGACATTATGGACCTCATTAGTTTTAGATATCTAATTGTTTGTCTTCACTCTGTGCCCTGTATATTAAATCATAACTCATAAATCATGAACAAAATCTGAATCCTCATCAGAAGAAAAGTGCTCAACAAATTAAGAGCACAATTAACTCCAGCCGTCCGTCTGTCTGACTGACTGACTGACTCCACTTTACTTTCACAGTAAACAGAAAAAGTGATGATGACCAGATGAGGGATCAATATGTCTTTATTAACAATCCCCGAAAAAAAGCCTGCAGCTTATGATGTGATTAAAAATGACAGACCATGCTGCCTTGGAACAGTATCACATTCTCTTTTTCTCACTTTGAGGATAATGCTGATCGGGATTACATAACTGTGTGCTCACAGCTGTCACTGCTAATGCGGCTATTTGGTGTAGCAGAGGCAAATATCATTTAGTCTCATTATACTTTTACATTAGTAAGATGACCATTTTTACAAACTGCGTCCTCACACTTTTGGCCCGATTTTCATGAAACGGGCCGACGAAGAACTCATTCATTCACACTCAACATTTTGGAGCAGATCTGAACCACAGGGCGGATACACAGATGATGTTTCACTTTCATTAACATTGAGAGACGGGGCATGGCGTTGGAGGTCTTTTATTGGTTTATGATGGTTGTAAACAAGTCAACAGTTGAGCAATATTACATAAAGTACTTAATTTGGAAGTCAAAATTAAGGTGAAAGTTAGAGATGTCACCCAGAGTGTTTGCTATAAATATTCTTTAGGTTTTGTAGGTGACTCGCATGTTTAACTTTGGCTTTTTGCCTTTATTGATGAGTGCATGCAGCTGAAGATTGACAGGAAGGGGGGGTGAGAGAGGGGACGACATGCAGCAAAGGGAGTCGAACCCACGGCCGCTGCAGTGAGGACTCTGTACATGCGGCGCACCACTGAGCCACCAGCGCGCCGACTCGCATGTTTAACTTTGACCCACTGCGCCTACCGTAGTTTTACAAAGTAGCCTAATGCATGATTTTGTAAAACTTTTCAAGTGCATGTACTTTTTTTTTGTTTTCACCTCCAAATATGTGCTTTATACAAGCGGGTAAATCTGGGATTTGTTTAAAAGCTGTCTGGTTGTAGGATTACTCGTTGTTGGGCTGTAAAGCTGCAGCCACCAGTGCTGCTGTGTCAATGACACCGCTGATATGTAGAGCGGCTGATTGTACGTGTGAAATAAATGCGAACATTAAAAAGACTGAAAATGGAATTCAGATGTACGGAAATGCTTTAAGGATGACGGTGTGGTGGTTAGTGGATCCTGCTGTCATGTTGTCGTCAGAAGAATGTGGAGCAGCGGAGACGCTGTCTCGGCCTCTCATTTCCACATTGCTCTACTCTGAGAACAACAGAGGCAGGAAGACTGACTCACATCAACCCCTAGACTATTTTTCTCTGGTGGGGAAGTCTTATTTTTGGAGTGTGCTATTAGTAAAAGATATGGCCTACATAGTGAGTGTACCCGTCACACCACAACGTCAACAGAATTACATTAAAAAAGTGAGAATATGGGAATGTTGTGTATACAGGAAGATTGGAAAGATTGTGCATAAATGACAAATGAAAACATTTGTCTGAAAGTATCGATGCCTTATTCTAAATATTTACTTTAGCTTGATGATACAGTAGAGGATTATGTTTTGATATATAGCAGAAAAAACATTGTGATAATCACAAATTTAGCCTGAAGTCTGGTCAGAATTATAGCCCGTGGTTAACTACTTCTAGATCACTTTTGCATTGTTAAGAAATATTGGCGGTTAGGGGAAGGATTGTCTGCAACCCACCAACAGAGAAGCCACAGTGCAGTGCATATTATTATCTGTGCTCTTACACTGAATGCCATATTCATGCCCAGTAACTCTGCATCTGTTATTTTGTTTGCTGGTAATTATCCCAAATTGCCAAGCTTTTTATTTTTCATTGTGCATCTAAGTGATTATCCAGAATCCTGTGGTTTATTATAAAGCAGACATGCCATTTCTTCATCAGAAAAAATCAGTTTTTGTTTCACTTCCCTTCAGTCCCGTGCTGTTCTTCTGCTCGTTCTCATTTCCTTCATCTGTTTTCTACTGTTTCTTTCTTTCAAATGCTCCTTAATTTACAACATGTAATCCACTACACATTACTGATTACCTCTTAAGATTACTATAATCACTAATAGGGCCTATAGTTTACTGAATGACTCAAACAAAGGACCACAGTCACATTTCTGCTGTGACACACTGAGCGGTGTGTGAACGCAGTGACCCACTGCACCGCAGCCGTAATCCTGTACATCCATACATTTTTTAGTGATTTTGTACAGTTGGGATTTTGTACAGCCAGTCTGCTGATGGAATCTGTTGTTGTTGTTGTTGTTGTTGTTACTGGGGCTGTGCTGCAGGTTTTCATCAGAAAATTCTCGGCCGAGTCGTTTTCATCAGAAGCGAATTTCAACAAGCGGTTCTGCCCCTCTGCTGTTTACTAACCACACGTGGAGCTGATTTGTGTGTGTGTGCGTCGGTGTGCAGGCTGCATTTGTGTGTCTGTCTACTCCAAGCAGCACACAATGGACAAATATATATTTGGATAATAACGTCATTTAAAAAGCATAATCACAAACAGTAGTGATGGTGAGCCTAACAATCTGGGGAATTATGACTATGACAGGAAAATCAAAATGCTTGGCACACAGGTGATGCATATTTGATCATTTATCAGAATCAGATCGTTTATATCGTGCATAATATGTTTTACATTGTGTAAATAGATTATCAGTGTTTTCATGCCAGATTCGCTCGTGGCACGCAGAAAAAAATAGGTCTGTTTTTTCCACAAACAGGAGTCAAACCCACAGCTGCTGCGGTGAGGACTGTAGTCTACTGCTGTATCACATCGTGCGTGTGTGCGTGCGTGCGTGCGTGCGTGCGTGCGTGCGTGCGTGCGTGCGTGCGTGCGTGCGTGCGTGTTTAATGGGAACTTAGAGATCAAATATCTCTAAAGGATGTTTTCATGTGGTTGTGTGACAGGTTAGTGATGAGAGTGAGTGCACACACATTATTTGCCTTCCTGGGCTTAAGATCTGCTTAATGACTTTTGATTTTGCCCTTTTTTAAAGCCTAATTGCATTCATAATCTGCTTTTGTTTCGTATTTTTCTCATCAGGTATTTACACTCCGTTGTGGATTTTATGGGGATTTGGTTATTGACTGCATTTGAGTGAGCATCTGCATTTGTTGTTGTGAAATGTTTGCAGTAATAATAATAATCTAACTTACCTCACCCTCTCTTTTAAGAGCTGTATTTTTCTCAATTTAAAATTAAAACTGTGGGTCGTTGGCTTAATTGCCCATTTTGCATTGTTGTCATGGACGTAACTGCTCTGACAGAACCTCCTCCCAGAAAACTGTTTCTGTGGCTGTTAGAGGCTGAAAAGGGCCAAACAACGGCTGAAAGAAGCACAGGCCTGAACGCAGCCAGTATTATTCCGGTTTTACTGTCTTTTTTCATGCATGACTGCCCTTTTCTCCAACTCTCCCCATTAAGGCCTTGCTTGCTCTGCGGCTCTGCGGCTCTGCGGCTCTGCGGCTCTGCGGCTCTGTGGCTCTGTGGCCCTGCCTGTGTGTCTGTCTGTCCGCAGGGTGTCGTTAATTGATGCAGACCAGGCTTTTTACACTTGTGCTTATTTATACTGGACGCTTCAGTGAGCTGAAGGAACAGGATGGAGAATCTTTTCCTCTCTCTGGGAAGCTCTTTCCCACACACCCACACACCCACACACACACACACACTCCACCCCCCCGCTGCGCCTGTTTGTATAGCCAGCCCATTAAGAGTTGTGTCTAATTGAAAAATAGGTTTCTATCCTTGAACCTGAAAAAGCTATTTTGTTTTTCAGGGTTAGTGTATATCGATTCACTCCTCCCTTATCCTCCAAAACAAGCAGACCTTGACGTCCATGTTAGTATTGACGTTATCAGGCTGTAGTGTAACTTGACAGTTTTTTACGCAGTATGGTGTATTATCGAGGACACAAAGCCTCGGGCTAAATGATGACGACGGTGATGAGAATGTGGGGTTTTCCCTCTGGACAACAACCTCCATCTATACACATTTTATTGTGATCCTCCCGCAGCCTTAGTATGTATTACCTTCACTTCTGCTGTTGCTTACAAAGTCCACAGAGGCAGTCAATCAATTTTTCGGTGCTGTTTCAATCCGGGGCTCAACCTTTCACCCTGGGCTCATCAATGCAGGTCAGATATCTAAGCCTGCTGAGGAAGATGGGGGTTAAAGCAGTAACAGCCAAGCCAAGTCATCTCAGATATAGATTTATATCACTGACCTTTCATGTGCAGGGAGCACAGGGGATAGAACTTGCTTAGGGCAGCTATTACTAGAAAATGATGTTACTGTCCACCTCTCTGTTTCTTTTTTATTACTTCTCTACCTTTTTCTTCTATACTTGCTCCATGTGACTCCTTGTCCAGCTGCATCTTCACCCCCCCCCACCTCTCCTTTTCTTTGGTGCAGTGACATTTCCCTACACACTGTTGCATTGCAACTCCTCAGAGCATCTTTTTTGGTTCTCCTCACTGGGCGATATGGTGATATATATATCATCAGACAATATAAAAATGTCTATTGTATATATTTTTTCTATATAGCTTTTATCGCAATGTCAAAAAACCAGTGGCCAAACTGCGTTACGGCAATATTTACATCATTTGGACAACGCTTTACCTTCTGATCCTTGTAGTTTGGAGAGAAGCTGCTGTTCTGCTAACGAGCACAACATGCAGACACGGACTCTGCACAACCAAAACTAGAAGAGCTTCTAAATGTGGAGTTATTTCTGTTGTTTGGATGTGGTTTGGCTACAAAAAGTCAGACACGGACCAGAAAACCTTCTTTTGCAAAAAGTTTGCCCCACTACAGCTCATATTTGGAGTGCTGGCTAAACAGGTAACGTTAGATTTCAGCAGAGGGTCCAAACCTTTTTCCTGAAGGGTTCCCCTTTTTTATTATTTTAGTAAACTGACGACCCCTGACTAAGATATTTCACACATTTTATGGATATTTTATGTTATATTTACTGCAGAACAATAACAGGACAGAATAACTGATAATTAGGACAAATATTGAACACAATAACTGCAGGAAGTTTGTGTAAAACAAGCAATTTGAGCAGATTATTTCTTAGATAAGATGCTTTATTGTCATTTAGTTTGGCAGCAAGCCACACATGTAAATATATAAACATAAATAAAAAAAATTTTGCAGCAGAGATGAGTTTTCCTATTATTTTAGGAACGTTTAATTCAACTTTCTGTCTTTATTATGTATGTATTTAATTTTTTTTAACAATCATCCATAATTAATAGGTTTTTTAAGTTTATATCTTAAATAATAATCCAAACTTTTAAATAATTTAGTTTTCCTCACAGAAATGAATGAAATTCGGAGATATAAAAAGTTGTCTTACACCCCTTAAAATCATGAAGGCCATGCGTAACTCTGGAGACCCCCAGGTTGGGAACCACTGGACTACAGTTTACAGAAAACATGCTATATCGTGATATTTATCATTATCGAGGTATGAAATGACATATATCATAGAATATTTTGGCCATACTTCTCTTTTCTCTGTCTGTTGAGTATCGCAGCAGTTGCGTCCAGACAAACCTAGAGGAGATCAGGGAAGCCATCTATACGCTTTAAAGTTGATATAATTTTCAGTAGGCTCCGTCGAGAGTACTATAGATTTTACTACCACATTAGTTGTCCATTGTTGGGGCGGGGTAGGAATATATTCATGTGTGTGGCTGACCGCAGGCTGCCGTGTTTGCATATTCAGAGAATTGCTCAGGGCGGACTTAAGTCTCCAGGCTGCCATTTCCAGAATCATTATGTATGACGGGTACCCATGGAAAATCCTGGAATAACGGTTGGAAGCTTGCCATTAATGCACTGACTTGATTTTTGCTCTCTCAAATGGGTGGTCAAATATATATTGAATAATTGACAACCCTTTTAAGAGATTGTGGGTACACAGATATTTCCAATTCCAATCATGCAAAAAGTAATCACCTTTTAAAATAAATGACAAAATCATACACTCAGGAGATACTCACAAGAACGAGACTCATCCCCAACATTTTAATTTCATGATTTTATTTTAATGTGGGATGAGTTAGAATGTATTCCTTGCAATTAACCCAGAAATGGCTGATCTAATTAAAGGTGCCCTGAGGCGTTTTTGTCACCCGACAAACACGTTGAACGATTTCCTCATAAAACATTTGGAAAGACAGTTTTGAATCCTGGATTCAAGTGTACGACTCGTGTGTTTGCATCGTCCTCCAGGAACAACGCTGAGCTTTGAAGCCAATTTGACGTAGTGACCAAACCGTGGAATTATAACTTCCAGGTCCATCATGTGATGCCACGGGGCCCAAAGAAAACTTTTCCCATGAAAAGACTTGTATTGTGAAAGAGACGTCTGTAAATCGACGTCAGATCTTTTTTCAACTCTCTAATCCGAACACTTAAATAGCCTTTATTTAAATCAGTATGTCCTAAAAGTTGTAAAATTCACTAATAGCTAAAATCCAGAGTTATACACAGAAGTCAAACTTTTTGACTCTGGTAAAAACATTTCTCTATAGCACTGCTAGTGGTCAAAAACTACCTTTTAAAAAAGTGCTTTTTATTACGTGTCGTGGATGTTTGACCTTCACTGTGCAGAATAATGTCTGTGCAGTTTGACACGAGACGGCTGTTTTCTGCTGAGGGACGAAGGTTTCGCTGTGCTTTAAATCTGTAACACACAAGCAGGATTTTGTGACATCATAACTGGTTTGTAAGCCAATCAGGGTCCAGTATGCAACTTACAGAAGTGTGATGTGAAAGATTGTCGAGTGGAGACTGAGAATGGACTTTTCAGTGAAGTAGGATAAATGTTTTCTGCAATTAAACCTTTCAGACAGGACGTATTTGCATATTCGTAGATCTGGATTTCTGATGAGGAGCCTCGATGTCATAAGAATTTGAAAGTTACTGAACTTTTTTGTGAAAAAAAAACATACCAGGCACATTTTTATTTAAAGCAGTGCATTTTTATGGGTCTTAAAAAAATATCTGGAGGCACTTTTTAAAGTTTGTGTAAATATGAGTTTTTTTTTTTGTGCTTTCATTAGTGCCCTTATGTTCTAAATATAATGATCTAACACAGCCCAGCAGTCGTGCTCATATTGCATGTCACTTATGACTCAACATGAGACGAGGAATTATTGCATTTGGGATGATTTCGCCTTTGGAAAATATTGCAAAAATTATTACAAATATGATTTAAGTATTATTCAGAACCACTGGGAAATTAGACTCGTGTTTATGCTGGGAGTTCGTTTTTGTTTCAAATTATAATTGAGGTAAGAGAGGTGCACTCTGTATACTCTACCAGCAACAGCAGCTGAGCGAAAAGATAGAGAGGGAAGAATTTCACCCTGAGTGAACCAGTGAAACTTCTTGGAAGTTACGCAAATGTAAATGCTAATTAAAAAGGTATCCTGCTGATGCCGGAAAGATTCTACGCTCTATGATTTAACAGTCTAAATAGGGCCTTAGTGGACATGGTGGAGGGTGGGAAAGGGTGGGAGGCAGAGAGGATGGGTGTGCAGAGGCAAGGATAGTATAGTCAATATTTACCCTGAGTAATTGGTCTACACTTCCCCCAGCAAGATACACAGACGTCCAGCGTCATCCCTGCCTTATCTCCTCCAGTTCTCCCTCACTGTGTGACCACAGCTGCACGCAGCGGTGTTGTGCACAATGCCCCGAGTTATATCCACAACATAACAGTTAAAAGCATAATGGATGGATGGGTGAGTCACTGTGCACGGACACTGTCATGTCCATTAAAGTTCTCCTGGTGACCTTGGGAGCGTCGCAGTGCCCACAGGGAACAGTAGTGAGTTATTATTCTGTTAACAAGCTCATAGAGCAGTCTGTAATGAGCTGTGTAGCCACACTTGCTGTGGTAATGAGGTGGGCATGTTCCTTACCTCAATGGTAAACCGCTGTGCTCGATATCGATAGAATGCCAGGGGTATAGCAATAAGATGTGTCGAGCCTGCCAAAATAAGGGAACCTGGATGCAAGAAGTGCTGGAAAGGTTTGCTGTAGGCAGTGTCAGAGACCCATGGGAAAAGATGAGCTGTCTGTCAACCTTCTGTATTCACTCTTTTTGGCCGTCTCTCAAACACACACACACACACACACACGCACACAGAGTCCTCCCTCTGTGCTCTCTCTCTCTCATGCTCTCAAAACAACTCTCCAATTAACCTGATGCCTCTCCAACCGCCAACTCTGTGAAGTCATTTTGCACAGTTCCCTCCTTTGCTTGTTCTGTGTGAGTCTGAACGGACATTCACATCATATTTTGTTTAGTTGTTCTGTCGACGTTGAGTGGCCCCAATCACATGTATCTGTGTGTGAGTGTGTGGGTCTGTAAAAAGAGGAATCTATAGCCACTTTAACACTATCGTGGTCGTTGTGGTGATAGTTGTCTCGCCTCCTGGCGGAGTCTTTATGCCGACACTGTTTACGTACCCAGCCAGACTGTGGTGATAGCTACTGTCGGGCTATCACAGAGCCAGCCAGTGTTAATGGTCTTGGGCTTCAAGCCGTGAGAAGAAAAAAAAAAGCGCTTCTACTATCGTGTCGGTAGCTCGCAGTATTGCCTTAAAACTCGCCTGTAACATGTCGCCTCTGTGGAAACAAAACTGGCCTTGGCACGCAGAAGCTCATCTGCGTTTGGCGGCGCAATAATGGAAAAGTGGCTATTATGGCTACATTATGAAGAACAAGTCTGATAGAGCCGGCAAACAAGAGGGTAGTTTCAGATATGCAATGTTTACCTTCTATATGTGATGTGAACTTCTAACGTTACTGTGACGATGCTCCTCTCCATCTATTTCTCTCCAAAGTGTGCATCTCTGTGTCGGTCCCCTTTGTCAGGAAGAGACAGACAAACAGGGACGGGAGGGGACGAGCCAGGGGAGGGTGTGTGAAGATGGTGGTGTTTTCTCTGATAGATAACAAAAAAATGACACATTCCTGGGTGGCTGTTTATATATCGAAGAGGCTCACCATGGTAAATTGCAGTCTACAAGAAACGGTCTCTGCAACACCACTGGGATTGGTGTTATTCTATTTACTGAAATATTACACCACACAGCTGACACTAAGAAGCAGGCACAAACAGCCTACTATTTGTTCTGCAGAAGTAGTAATCATGAATATGTATAAAGATTTTAATTGCATGTATTCATCGACAGCGGGGGTCCTCCCACCGATGAGAAATGATAACTGGAATCATAAATGACAAGAGCCTTTTCTCTTTATCCCTCACTTCCCCTTCTATATATTGCAAGAGACAAAAGAGGGGTTTGCATCATCCCCGCAGAGGATCAGAAGGGTCGTGCTGTCTCATTTAAAAGAGCATCGAAACATGGTTTCCACAACCCGCTGCGCTAAAAGGGCAGCGGGAGAGAGATGATGTAAGAACAGATGAGTTGTGTGTGTCAGTTACTCAGCTGTACTCTGCAAACTGGTGACATCTAAGTGAATATCTACTAACTTTGAATCTGTGAATTCACAAACACTCAAAGGTCAATTCTCTGTGTTTGTTTCTGCGGTACAGTGGATCTCTCTGTGACGAGCGCCGCCTCGTCGAGAACGCAGTGATTAAATGCAGAAAACAAACCCCGCACAAAGGGAATTCATTCGTCTGATTTATTTTGAAATATTGGAAGAAGAGAAGCGGCATATTCTCTTTAAACAGCACTGTAGTGGGGTAGATTTAATCTCTTTGCATCCCTATGAAATATGACATCTTTAAATGGTCAGTTAGTAATGATAATATGGGTGTAACAAAACTGTTCAGTGTAGCGCCTTCTTATCATTTTCACTTCACTGCTCTTCTCAATTGAAGCTGTGTAAGGAAGAAAGATATATAGTGTAACCCAATCAGTCACTTTACCGGTTAACCACACCGTCACTAAAGGCTTAAAGGTCCATACCTCACGGCGGCGGCTCCTCCGCCTGCCTGCTGCTCTCTGGTGTAATGAAGTGGCCTGCACCAGCTGAACCCACTTTCAGCACCGCTGCATGAAAATGTTCCCCGGCTTGTCCGGAACTCCTCATTACCGCCCTATAGTTTTGTTTACGAGCTAAACTGCTCACCGCATAGTGTCAAGCCTCAGCCATAAGGCCGTGTTTCACATTCCAGCCCATTATGCCGCAGCTGCACTGCGTCAACTAGAAATGCCCCCATCGAGCTCCGGGCACATGCTTTCTGCTGAATGTGTTTATTTCTGGTCTGTCTGTGTGTCTGTGTTTGTCTGTGTGTCTGTGTGTCTGTGTGTGTGTCTGTGTGTGTGTGTGTGTGTGTGTGTGTGCGTCTGTGCATCTGTGTCCAAGACACAAATATGTGCTTTGTTTGTATGTGAGTGTTCTTTTTGGTGTTTGTTTCCTTATCTGTCCCGATTATGATACCGCGCAGCTCTAAACGTGTCGCTTACGCCCACAACACTGTTAACACCGAATGACCTCCTCGTGCTTTTGTATTCATGAGATCGTCCTTTGTTTATTTGCCCGTAGATTGATATAGCTTTTTAAAGAGAGCCACTGCAGTTATTATTTTTTCTATCTTTAGAGAATGGAGATAATAACACTCTTCCATTTTGACTGTGTTGATGAATATCGCTGGGATGCAATATCCCGCCACCTGTTTAATTTCTTTATGGAGTGACATTGTAATAATCCTTCCTTGTTGTCCTCCTCTTTCTCTTCCTGTGTCGTCCTATCTGTTTATCAATCAGAGAGCCAGCTGCTCCCGGGGAATAACTTCACCACAGAGTGCAACATCCCTGGAAACTTCATGTGCGGGGATGGGAAGTGCGTCCCGGGTGGGTGGCAGTGCGACGGATTGCCCGACTGCTTTGACAAGAGCGACGAGAAAGGCTGTCGTAAGTCCAGTTTCGACTCCATTATCAAATCCTTTTTTTTTTTCCCCTCCCCCCTCCCCCCAGCCCTCAGCTGTGCCTTAAAGCAATGAAGCCAGATAGCCTATTTAGAGTCACGTCGTGTCTTCTCAACTCCTGAACTCGTCTCGCTATCCACCAATCCCCACCCATAGAGCCATAAGGGCCATTTAAACCTAATTCTCTGCCAACTTAAATTAACTTCCTTCCTCAATCCGTCCCTCTCCCCCACAGCGTGCACCCCTCCTCCTCGCTGCCAGACCCACGGCCCCAGTTTAGCACCGGGGCAAAACTTAATACCATCAAAGCAAAGGCCGATTACTTGTGCGCGCAGGAATAGTAGCGCATGCATAATTCTACTGTAAGTCTACAGTAATAGTTCAGTTTTGATCCTCACTTTTAGTTGGCTTTGATCTTGCTGGTCTGCTGCTCCTCCTCTCCTCCTCCCGTGTCAGCAGGAGCGCCACACAAAGATGGGATTGCTGATGAAGATTGACTCTGAGGCCTCGCCACACTGAATGGAAACCCCCATCTCCCCATATATTCATCTCACTAACTGTCTCGCACTCCCATTTTCACTCCTCTCTGCGCCGATCTCATCTGATGATTTTTGGCTTTTGGCTTGTAATTTGCTTCACAGAGGCTTGTTTCCAATTAGAAAAGCATAACCCTCTTCTTGCACAGTTTTTTTTTTGTACCCATATAATTCCCTGCCAAAAAAAAATCACATATGGTTTGTCCCCACTTCTGTCAGCACTCTTATTTTCCTCCTCCTCTCCTGCAGCAGTCACTTCTCACTGTTCTCTCTTGTTGGCAGCTCAGGGAACAGGCAGACTACTCTTGACAAAGTTGTGTCCCATGATATGCCAGCACACACACACATGCACGCACACACACACACACACACGCACACACACGCACACACACAGTCCACACAGCCCACACAGCCAAACTCTGCAGTCATCAATCTTCTTAGTTTTTAATGCCTCGCACATTTTAAGTTATATATATATAGGAACATTTCAAGAGGTGTCCTAGATAGGAGTGAGAATCTTTTGGGATCTCACGATTCGATTTCGATTTAAATTCTTCATAATCGTTTCTCGATTCAAAACGATTCAGTACACAGGGCTGCTAATTTCAGGATCTACTCCGGTCTGCTGTGTGCTAATAAAGGTGGTGCAGCAAATTATTGCATGAAAGCAGAGTAAAGTGTACATAACATTATGTAGTTTTTATGTTTGAAAACGTTATATAAACTTGTAGCAATAATGAAAAGACACAAAGGCAAACCTAAAACAAATGTTAACATTTATTCATGCCAAAGAATAACAAGTTAAACAATTCTTCCTGTTACATATGTAATATTGGTAGGCTTAGGCTAGCTGCCTTTTTATTTCTCAGAAACTTGCCAATTTCAAAAATAATCTTTACACAAAATAACTGTAAAACTGGTATTTTGTGTGATTTTTTTTCCACAAATCACACAATAATACTTGACACAACTTTGACTTTTTTGGATTGCTGTCAGTAGCAATGCCTAGGGTCTTTTGTAGAAAAAAATAAAAATAAAAATAGATTTTTGAAAGTTGTGAATCGATTCAGAATCTCAGAAGAGAAGAATTTTGAGAACTGATGTTTTGGCCCACCCCTGGTCCCAGACTATATTCTTTAGTACACCTTTAGTACTGACATCCCTGCAACTCAAAGAAAGTCTTACACTACTTAGACGGATGCTGCCCCAGATTCTCATCACTCAGTGGCCTTAAACTGTCAGCAACTGTCAGACCTGGAAAATAATATCCCGATGCATTGAGACTAATTGCATCAGAATTGGATACGATTAAGTGTTTTCTTTAATCACACAGTTCGTGCGTCAGTTTGTTTCACTCAAATTACACTTGAGTACTTTCAACCTTTGAACTCTGAAACTACAGACAAGCAAAACTTTTTTGTCTGTTGCTGACGCTACATGCTACACCGCCAAAGATAAAAGCTATCATAAAGTATCACACTCAGCCTGCCTCTCCTGTCAGAGAGGACTATTTGTGTTTGTTGTCGACGTCTACATTATCTGCTCTGGCATAAGTGGGCCTTATTATCCTCAAATAGATGGCTAGTTGTCAGTCGATAGCTCCGGCGACTGCTTCACAAAAAAACTTCTGGCTCCATTAGTATAGGAGCTCTGCAGGGACAGACAGACAGATGGACAGACAGAGGGACAGACAGACAGACAAGACAGGTGGAGGGAGGGGGAGACAAGGGAGTCAGGGAAGGAGAGGAGGTAGAGAGGAGGACTCATTATGGCGGCTGCAGCAGGAGTTGTGTCTATTATCTGAGGAGAACACACGGCCTGGAAGCTTTGAGACTGCAGTGCTGGATTCTCTGCAAGTAGAATCATAATTAGACACCCCCCTCTAAGAAAACACACTAAGTATAAGGAGATGATAAATTTGCTAACTTGAAAGACAGTTTGTTGACTCAACTTATTCTCCTTCTGTCACTGAGCAACATGAGTAGTGTGTTTCAATGCACACTCCTCAGAAAATAGTAAAAATGACTTTATATTGCTATCGCACTGACTTTTCTTTTACCTTTATATTATCAAGTAGGAAATAACAGAGTGTATCTGATGATTTCTGGCCACATGTCCTTTGCAATCACAGTCATTACCACAGAAGCAGAGCAGTGTTGACCACCACAGGATATTACATTTCCTCCCATCTGTAATATGAGCAGGTGGCCTCTGTCAGCAGGACATGCTGTTTAATTGTCCACCAATGTGGATGTTTGTAGCTTTTTTTAAACAGATTTGACTCCTATTTTTCCCTTAATTAGTCAATTTAAAGGGACAGTTCACCCCAAAATACATATTTTTCCTCTTACCTGTAGCGCTCTTTATCAATCTAGATTGTTTTGGTGTGAGTTGCTGAGGATTATAGATATCAGCAGTAGAGATGTCGGCTTGTGCTGAGCAAAAATATATATTTTAAAAACTCAACAGCAATGTCTCTTTCTCGAAATCATGACCTGGTTACTCAAGATAATCCACAGACCTTGTTGTTGTTCATGTAGAAACTATTTTCTTCTTTCCGTATCAACTAATAGTTCCATGCTGCTAGCTCACCTGAGCTAGCTGATGTTACAGCTTAGTCAGGAGAACGGCATTAATCACAAGCACGAGCCTCTCGTCCATGAGTAGATGCACGCTTCCTTCTGCACAGTGATGCAGTTTGCTGGTGTAGTTCGGCAGAAAGAAAGTAGTTCCTACATGAAACTGCTCACAACAAGGTCTGTGGATTATCATGAGTAACCGGGTCATGATTTCTGGAAAGAGACATTGCTGTTGAGTTTTTCTAATGTATGCACCACAAGCTGCGTTGTGCCATCGGGTTCCATTATATTTATAGAGAAGGCAAACATCTCTACAGCTGATATCTCCAACACTCTGCAACTCACACCAAAACAATACGCACACACACACACACGCACACACACACGCACTGTACATCTGCACAGCTGCAGAGAGAGTAGATCCCTGTAAGCCCATGCTGTTGTGCCAGCAGATTGTGCTGATGTGTGTCTCTGATTGAAGGAATACTTCTGCAGAGCCTGAAGTAAAGGTCATGTG
>JAOVVB010247251.1:0-20907 GCA_028570985.1 Heterobranchus longifilis | reverse complement strand
GAATAAGTGTTAAATAAATGTTAATTTAAGTTCAGCAATTTTAAATTGTTGTAGGCTATTTTATCAGATGCAAAAAACAAACCAAAAAACTAAATCTGCATTATAAATCGGCCATCGGCCGCCCTGCTCTCTAAATATCGGCCATTGAAAAACACATATCGGTCGAGGTCTCGTGTGGTGTGTATCGGATAAATGTTTACAAATGAGCTCAGGTCGGGTTCAGCCGACGATATGTCCTAAAAACAAAATGTACATTCTTTTCACACCACGGCCGATTTACGATTTTAATAAAAACGAACAAAATCTTTAAAACAAACTACAAAAGACAAAGGCGTTTTGTTTTTATTTTAACAATAAAAATGATTAACGAAAGCAAACAAAGATAAATTTTCCTATTGGGATTAATAAATTGTGTCAGTGTTCAAACATCACAGCACCAACTATCTGCATGGGTTGCCGTGGTAACGACCTCGGCGCTACGCTGGTGACTTTCCGAAGCTAAAGCAGCAGCCGCTAAATGAGTATCATTTAACAACTTAATGTTTCATCCACACTCTTGGAAAGCACGAGTGACAGAAAAATAAAAATCATAGACTGTATGGTAGGACTGCGCTCAAAAAATTGTTACGGCAATATATCGTGACATAATCCTTACTGATGTGCGTGTCGATACAGATGCTGCTGTATCGATACTGTAAATATTTGTATTTATTAATAACTCTGGGATTAGAAACAGAATATTTTACTTTTGAGACCTCCGTGGGTCTGGATTTTAAGTTGTGCGTTAGCTGCTATACAGAATAATAAACAGCTGCAGTAAATTGTGTGTAGGACATTTCATTATTCAAAATCAACGATCAGTGTATTCACGATATTCACGATTATCCCAATAATGGGATGGTGTTTGTTTTTTATCGCACTTTATGATAAAATTGATTATTGTCCCACCACTAAGCCTGTATCCAGTGAAAATATTTGACTTGCATCTGCAGGTCAAATGTTTTTCAGTGATTGCAGATGTGAATAGAAATAGTACCCATGGTGCTCTCTGTTTTCCAGATTGTGAACCTGATTGAAGAGACGGGACACTTCCACATCACAAACACTACTTTTGACTTCGACCTCTGCTCGCTGGACAGAAGCACAGTGAGAAAACTCCAGAGTTACCTGGAGACCTCGGGACTGTCCTGAGGCTCCGAGCAGCTGGCTGCTGGATCTCTGTCTCCACGTAGACTTTTGATTTTGTTTTGTTTTTTTCTGGAATAAAGTCCAAACTTTGGATGCAATGCAAAAAGCCCCCACTGTGGCTGTGTGTCCAGCCTGCTGGTTGGACCGGGCCCTCTGGTCCCGCTGCAGAAACCAGAGCCAGGTGTTGTGGGGACGAGCCCTGTGGATCAGGAGATCACCCAGAAAGCCTTGAAAACGTCACTTGATTTCTCAAAAAAAAAGGAAAAAAAAAAAAAAAGTGGGGAGTGGCGACCTTGTTGCTCTTAATGAATGTGCATATTGTTACCATGTATGTTCCTTGATTTGTTGTTCATTGTGACAAATGCATGGTCAACATTGCCTTACATTGTAAGTCTTATTTATTGAATTTAATTTGCAGGTGTGTGTGCGTGCGTGCGTGTGTGTGTGTGCGCGTGTGTGTGTTTGAAATGGCAAAAAAAAAAACAGAAAAACAGCAGAATGAGACTTTGTTGAAGCACTTCACAACAGGCATATCTTTGAATCTGTGTGACAGCTGAGCATTACTGAGGATTCGTCGCTGACTTGAAATCGAATGTCATACATTCAATGGGAACTAAAAACTGCCACAGCAGGTGTGAAGGTTAAAATTATTTTCCAATCCATAAACCTTGCAAAAAGCACTCCTAAACTTTGCGAGGTGAGTTTTTGTGAGGCCTGGACTCTCACTGAAGGGGAGATTTGGATAACGACAAGCTTTTAAAGCCTGATCCAGTTGGAGCCAATTCTTTTGAAAACAAAAATAGTTGTTTTTGGGTTCTGACTGGTTGAACTCTTATCTACTTACTTACAAATTATAGCGCCACCAGAAGAAGGGATTGTGGACTATGTTTGCGAGACAATAGAGGAAGTGTAAATGCACAGAACACATGTAGGCTGGATGCTGCAGGAAAACTCCTGCACACTGAAGGCTCAGACATACTGTCTGCATTCTGCGTCTGCAGACAGCTGTGTCGCACGGGCTCCGTTCATACTACAACTGAGGGTCCGCGTCGGTCTGGCGTTCTATGCATGTGCATTTCCAGATCCACCCTCCACAGATCCACAGGTGGTGGTCTTTGTGTTCCTTTAAAGACAAATGATAGAAATGTGGGTAACGGCGGATCTCCTCGAACAACCTCTCTCCAAAACAAGCATCCGACAACATTTACGCCACGCGGACATGGAAAGTATGAAGCGTGTTTTACTACAAACCAAATGTATTTAAAGAGCCAACGCTGACAGATAAAGATCCAACTGGAATCGCATGACATGCCTATATAAGTAAAGTTGCCCGGCATGCGGATAGCGGTGCACATTTGGTACATCTCTCCTCAGAGGCGTCCGTGGTTTTGCACTCGGTTGCACACAAACCCGGCTGTTGACTTTCCCACCGAGCCTTCACATGCATACAAACTTTAAATTATATTGCACACACAGAGATTGGCTTTCCAGGAGGGCTGAACAACTAATCAGAATTTGATCGAAATCGCAATATGGAATAGTGCAATATAGAAATCGCAGGAGGGTAAATATTCGTTAAAGGCAAAATATGTGTGAAAATAGCATTTTGCATCAAGTCCTGTGGTGCTGCAGAGATGTCCCGGCCTGTAAATCATATTCTGCAGACTCTTTGTTTGGTACAGAACTAAAAAAAATCACACTATGATAATTTTAATATATTTTTCAAAATAAAATAATGCAAAAATGATCATTCCCTCCAATATCGTGAATCATATCGCAATTGCAATATCAGTCCAAATAATTGCAATTAGATATTTTATCCAAATCGTTCAGCCGTATTTAAAGTGCAACATCAGTTTGGCAGTTTTTTCTTCCCATATTTTGACACTGTATAAAATAATAAAATAAGACTTGAGTGGCTGCTGGAGTGAGCTGAGCACAAATCACTAAAGTTCTCATCATATAAAAATCCTTTTTTTTTTTTTTTTTTTTTTTTTTTACCAAATCCAGGAATAATGTGCTGCAATGTAAAGAAAGCTTTGTTGTGTTGGCTCCTTTTCTTTCACGGGGCCAACGGAACATGCCAAAAGCATAGCGAGTAGATCCAGTTGGTTTCGGATACTTCGAATGTTTGTCTGTGACTGAAAGGAAATCGTTCTCTCTAATGTCAGAGGACAGAGAGAAGAAACTCCAGAGAAAAGCGACAGCTCCTGTGGTCTGCATTTCTGAAATGTGTGAATCATTTTTGGGTAAATTTAACAAAAGAGAAGGCCAATGGGAATTTTGGCTGACAGGTACTGTTACGGGTGTACGAAAAAAGAAAAAAAAGATCTTTTATTTATTTTGTGGGTGTTTGAGTTGTTAAATCAAAGCTCAGCATTAATTTTCCAAGGAGAATGCCTTTGTTTGGTTTGTAACGGGGGACACTTTTACCAGTCTGATAAACTAAAGTTCAGGATGGTAAACAGTCCAAATGACCTTAAAGGGTTTTTCTTACCCTGTGTTCTGTCTTATGGTTTCTTATGTGTTTTGAGGACATACAATAAATATTCTGTATGATGTACAGATGAGTTATTAAGTAACTTGTGGGCTTTTTTAAATTTTTATTCTGCTTTTCTTTGACTTTTTTTTTCCAGTGGCTGTATATATTTTATTGTGGTGCACAAACTCTAATCCTTCTCCCCCCTGCTTTGTTCAAAATATATTTTGTGGCTGAAACATACAGTTTAAATGTTTGTTTTTTAAATGGCAGTATTATTTCTAATCTTTTTAAATTTCACATGCAGGCCCGTCTGAGTATCTCCACCACGGCTTGAGATCTGCCTCTGCAAAGGTGCGCCATATTTCAGCCAATCAGAGCAGACCGGGCTTTTCAGGACTTAAAGAGACTAAAACAGAGCGGTTCAGACAGAGGGTGAATACAGGTATATTCAGACAGTATAAGAAAAATAATGTGTTTTTTTTAAGTTCTAGTAGAAACCCAAAATACAAGTATGATCCTGAAAATCTGAAGATGAGCATATGTCCCCTTTAAAACAGCAGGGAGGCTGATGGGAGCGACTAGGACTCTCAACGTCAGTATTCTGAAAAATCTGGCCGCAGCCATGCTTTGGTGAGTACAAATATTATCATAACCCACACGTTGATATCCAGAGCTACAACAATACACACATTGTGTGTTTTTTGTGCTCAAAACTAGCCTGTATGTACAAGTTAGCAAGGACTCCTCCCTCAAAGAAAATAAGCTCTGTGGAGAACACCAGTTTATGATACTTACATTTTATCTAGCAAGATAATCTCTCCATATGAGCACCACTTTTATGATTTTAGAAGCATAAATGCAATCAGCAAAAGTAAAAAGCTAACGTTAGACTATAAACAAACTACACCAACGGTCGCATTTCTTGGCCCCCGTCACCGTCACTACTACTAAACTGATGGAGACGTTTAACGTCCTCGACAGCCTCTGTCGTCTCATTTAGACACTTCTTAGCAACCGCCTTTTTAAACACACGTAAAAGCTTCAAAATTCATCAACAGAACAAAACGTTAAAATCTCTGACGCTTGTGTTAACCACAGACCTTATTTCAGACGTCTAAACAAAAACACATTCAAAAAACACATTGACTTCCGAGACGAGAGAACCGGAGCTGCAGAAATGCTAATTCATTTCCGGGATTTTAAATTTCAAACTTAGGTGCCCTATTGGATATTTTAATGATATATTTGGCTGCCAAAGTGGTTTTAATTTCAGATCCGGTCACCTTAGCTTAGGGCTACCCAGTGCGTTAAAAAGTGACGCCAAGGTGTCCATATGTGACGAGTTGGGAATGAAAACGGGGCGTTAAATGACACGTGAAAAATGTAAAATGCGTAGACATGACACGCGAGGTGGTGTGCTATTTATACGCCTTCCCATGAGATCCTTTTGGATTTGTTTTCAATGAGAAAAATATAGAAAACACCAGACTTATCCTCTAATGAATCTATGTTTTATACACTTCAAATTAAACACAAGTCTACATATAGAAGCCAAACACTGAACTAATCAATTCAAGCTTTGCTGAATTGTTCTGCTAGTAAATGTTCACTGTCTGACCTCACTCAAAACTGTGTGCTTCTTCTTTTGTTTTCAAAAAGCTGTGATGGTGTATTACAGGCTGACATTTTGCTGCTGGCCTTTTTTTTCTACGCTGGCCTTTAAATTTGCTGTTTGTGTGTCTTTGTCCTGTGTTTAACTGTGTGTTAGGTCAGATTAACAAATGGTAAGGCCGGTGGCAGGCTGAATAACAGCATTAAACCGGAGGACAATGGGAGCCCTTTCACAACCTGTCTGACAGCTTGTTGCGTTGATGTCATCCTCTGACTCAGGCCGTTACCACCGCCGCTGTCACCCTGGACGCTTGGATGCATGACATCACCAAATGACACATATCACTCTTCACTACTGCCTCTCTGCTTTCATTTCTCTCCTTTTGTCTCTCTCTCTCTGTCTCCAGTCATTTGCATACTCATCAGCTTTCGTGCATTGTAGGCTTCCACTTTGTCCGTCTGCGGACCAGGAGGAGGAGCGCATGAAAGGACATCATTCGTTTTCCAAGGAGACTCGGATAAAGGGAGAGCGAATCTGAGAACAAAGATTGTTGGGTCACGTGACGTGCTCTCAGGAGGATTTTTGTTAATAGAGTACAAGCTTTTTTTTTTTTTTTTTTTTAAGTAGTTAGTGATGTTGGCTGCTGATAGCAGAATAACAAAAATATGGTGAATATCACCATTCATTATTTCAGTATGTTTTGGATTCAGGTGATATGATCAACACATTGCTGCTGTTCAGGGGAGTTTGAATATTTCAGAAAACCCCATTGGATTATCTGAAAAAATAATGCATTGTCACAGAGCTGTTTTTCTTAAAGCTGATGTTTTGGAGATGCATGGTTTTCCCCACAGTCCATGAGCACTGCTGCTGTTGACATATTTCATGTATTTTAGCTGCCCTTAGTTTAGTGTCTGTTTTACACTGTGTTGCCAGAATGCAGAACGCAGATTGCCATTTCATATAATGTAATGGACAATAAAGGTTTCTTATCTTATCTTATGATGGAAAAAGTAGATCTTTTACTTAAGTAAAAGTAGACATACAATGGTCTAAAAATACTCTATAAAGTCCTGAATTCAAAATGTTACCTGAAGTCTTCCCCCAGACACGTTTATGTAAAAATACTCTGCTATGATTAATATTTTGTTTAACATGGTTTTCCCAGGGAAATTTTTTTTTAAAAAACTCCAAAAAAACCCTTCATTCTGGATCTGGCCTCAAGCCCCGCCCACCACTGCTGCCATATATGCTAAGAAATGCCCCAACCACAAGTTGACTTGATTGGTTCCTTAGACATATGATGTCATCAAACCTGTCTGTCTGAATCTGCATTTTTGAGACTGTTGTTGGCACGCTGCACTCAAGGCAGAAATTCTCAGCCGTGATGTTGACTGCTCATTTCACTCATGATATGTCTTGTAGCAACTAAAAAACACAATATACATGTTAAAAACTTGATTTTCACTACAGGGGGTAATCATTAAAATGTACTTAAAATATCACAAGTAAAAGTACTCAGTATACAGAATGGTGCTTTTCAAAGTGTTAGAATATTATGTTTTTATTATTATATTTTCTGTTCTTATCCCAAACAAATACACGTAAGAGCATTTTAATGTTGTAGTTTGTCAATGTGGAGCCATTTTTAGATACTTTATACACTACTGGGTAGATTATAGTACTGCATCATACCATATAAGTATATCATATGTTTGTCATGTAAGATGTAACTATACTCTAAGTGTCAAATAAAAGTAGTGGAGTAAAAAGTACAATATTTCCCTTTGAAATGTATAAAAGTATAAAGTAGCATAAAATGGAAATACTCAAGTAAAGTACAAGTATGTTAAAATTTAAGTACAGTACTTGAGTAAATATGGTCTTTGATGGGGATGGTGCTGTATTTCGCTCCTCGGCTACGTTTCGTCGGTTTGTCACATCCTGTTCACTTCCTGTTTGCACAACAGTGGACATAACTGACACCATAATATCATTTAGGCAAATAAGGTGAACCTACAGTGTACCGTCGCAGTCAGTGTCATTTAGGGTGATGTGCCGGGTTTATTTTCACACAATCTTTTGAGTGCAACTCGTCGTACTGGTCCAGCGTATGTAAAGCAGCTGTAATTATATCAGTCTGATGTTATCATGCTGAGCTGTTTTACACAGTGTTGATTAAAGGAGGAAATTCCACTGCATGCAAATTCATTTTCACACGTAGCAGGGGAATAGCATCAGAAAGCTTTAATATGTTTCTCCATTGGGATACAACGCAGAATTTATTATATGTTTTACATGTCGCGCATTCACATGTGGAATAAGCTTTTGGAAGCTTTCTTATTGTAACTAAAAATGCTTGGTGGTTTACAAACTTTATAATTGGAAAATTCTCAATAAGTGCTCCAACAACTCAGGTTTATATGTACAATGTAGATAGTGCTTATGGCAAAAGGTCAGTCTTCAATGGCCATCTTTAAAGTTAAATATTGATTTACTATTTACTGAATAACTGGGCATGTTTATTATTAAATAGCCGAAGGTTTTAAATGTGCTATTCTATACACCTGGTGTCTGGCAAGTTTTTCCTTGCAAAATCATCCTCTGTCATACAGGAAGTGAAGCGTTGTACATTTCTGACAGCTGCAACAGCTTGTGTAGAATAATATAGGTAGACAGACGAGTTAGCATGAGCAGTATTAGCAACTGTGAGAGACAACAAGAGAACACTAACTACAGAAACTCAGACTTCATTTGAAAATCCTTATAGCACCAAATAATTCCCTGAAAATGTAATAATGCCTGAAAATGTAACAAAATATGCACTTAACCTGATTGAAAATGCAATGAAACCCAATAATGTAATAATTTGACCAATAATGTTAAAAAAAATGTTCTGACTGATTAATATTTTTACAGATAAGGCAAACTTTACCTTATCAGGAAATAAATCACCAGGGGTTAAAAAGTACCCAGAAATTAGACGTACGTGCACAGAACACACAGCGATGTAATAATAATCTGTGCGTTATCAAATACCACCACTTTGTTGCTACAGGGTGCCTTGTGTGTCGGCATCAGATGCCGAGGGGCCGTGACAAAGTGAGCAGTTCTTTTTGACGAGAGAACGAGCTGTACGCGCTGTTATTGATTGGCTGGGGGGGTTACACGCCCACGTGGGGCCCAAAGGCTCCTCGCTGACGCCCACAAACGTCCTGACCTCAGCAAACTAGAGAAATTAGAAAAGAGAAATTAGACACACACTACACCCCACCACACACTTCTAGTGGGGCATAAGTCATGACTGAGAGGGATTACTTTTGTGTTACATTGTTTTTTGGGATAATGCTGCATATTATTAGCCTGGCACCACCAGATTAATTTGCAAATGCGTATTAGTCTGGAACCTTTCAGTTTATTTCGTTATCAACAGCACAGACCAAAATGCCTCTGGACGCAATGGGATAGACCTACAACCAATCACAGCAACGCACATGCAGGTTGCAGCGGTGCTTGAACCTTGAAGGATGAGAAAAATGGCGGCCTGCTCGCAAACATTTTCATATTACAGCTTAACAAAACACTAAAATGTGTTTCTGAAAACATTTTAGACGAGAAATAGGCAATACAGTAACAGAATCTTGATTCATATTTGATCAGCACGGTCTAGTTTCACAGTTTGTTGTGAGTTTCCTGAGCATTGTGTGAATGGACGTACCGGCAACAGCAGCAGCCATCGTACTTGTTGATGCCCCACGGTCTCTCCTGTCAATCATCGTCTTAAACCCTCCCCATATGAGATAAACGGGTGTGATTGGATCTACAAGTTTCTAGTTGTTAGGCCAGACTGATATGCAAAAGTGAATGAAACATGAACTTAGGAGATAGGGCTGTTTCCTAGGCTAGCATATTATACCTTAAACTGCAAATTTTATTACATTTTCAGGCGTTATTACAGTTTCAGGAAATGATTACATTATTGTGTGCTACAATCCTCTTCATTAAAGACACAAAATCTCATATTTTCTCATTTAAACAAAGCGAGAGAACTGTGTCCTGTAATTCCTGACTTGCTTTGCATTGTCTCCCATTAATTTAGAGTATTATTATTGCAGTTATACTCCAGAGAGCAGTCCATTCCCAAAGCACGGAGGCAGCTGCCAACAGAGGCTAAACCTCAGCCCCCTGGGACAGCCATGCAGAGCGAAAAGGCCCCGGCTCCCACACAGCCACGCAGCAGGTGACCCCCCTCCCCGTCCTAGAAACAGTTGCTATTTAGACGTGATTAGCAACGGGTGCAGAGAGAGAGAGAGAGAGAGTCATTGTTATTTATATTGTGTCATCCCTGTGTTTGTTTCAAAGGTTGAGGGCAGCGAGTATTTCTGATCCACTCGAGGGTCACGGCGGAGAAGTTTGGTTTATAACCTCGAATAAGACGTTTTAATAAACAGAAACTCACTGTGGGCGATGGGTATAAATATCAGAAGACATCATCTAATACCCTCAGCCGGGTAAATCCATCCATGTGTGTGATATGCTTCCATTCTGGGATAAGGTCAGAATTAAATTGGGCTCCCACTGCAGGGAGAATGACAATATTTGCTATTCTTGAGATCATTATCTCAGATTTCATCAGAGCATGAGGTAAACCAAAACTGCAAGAGCACACACTGTCACTGTACGTAAAACATCAAGCACGGCCAAGATTAGTGACGCTCCATCACTGACTTCACTATCAGCGCGAGTGCATACGTGAGCAAGTGAGAGCGAATGTTTAAATTTTTTGATCGTTAACCAAACAATATTTGGTTGTTGCTAAGTGACCGTGAGGATGACTCAACCTTCCTCAGGCGGAGGGACATGCCAACTTGAATGAATAATACAGAGCAGACTGGCCCAACTCAGGAGAAAATAGGGTTGTTATGAGTTCAGTGATGTAGCTGTTATTGTTAGGTGTAAACTATACTTCTCCCGGTAATCTGTCACGGTCGCCGGCCTCCTCGCACAGGCCACGCTTAGAGGAGACGTTTGTCCTTTTAGCAGATTTTTTAAAATTTTATTTTCACTGCCTACAATCATCGGATAATTTCAGTAGTTCTCAGCCTTTAGTTGGAACTCCCCTGAGGGTTTTGGAGGAGGTGGGTACCATAAGATGAAATTAAACATCTTATGTATGTTTTGTTAATAATAATAATAATGTGTCTTGCTCTATTGATGTAGTAATACATGGATGATTGATCTTATTTATTTGTTTTTCTGTGACTTTAGACAGCTCTTGTGTATCCCCCCCCATTAAAAACATAAATGTAGCAGAGGACTTTTATTTTGAAGAACTTTTTTCCTCTAAATATTACGATGTTATTATCAAAATCTCAGAGAACACAGATATGTGGGACATGTTGTGAATGTGCAGAAAACTTTTTAACGAGGTATTAAAGTCCAGGGGTTTATAAATTCATTAAAATGCATTACAAGACACAAAAGAGGACAGAAGAGTAAATCATGCCTACATGTGTGTTGACTCAGCACAGATAACATTAAATGAGACAAGTTATAATAAATATCTGAAATGAGAACTTTACTGCATTATTCCATTATATTTTAATATTTAGAATTGCCCCCTGAATTTTGTGTTTCCCTTTACATAAATAAAGACATTTGCATTATAAATTTAATGCAAAATTCACCAGAATGCAGGAAATTAAGTGTGAAGTGTAAACTTTTTTTTTCAGTGTTATTTTGTCACCAGTACAGTGGAATTGTGTATGTAAACTTGTATTATTTGTGTTTGCTTCATTTAGCCCTTCCTCGCTGTATTTTTATTTAGTTATTTTACAATTATTCTTTTTTTTAATCCATTTACTTCCTTATTTTGGTGGCGATATGTTCTGTATGTTTTTTTGTATGCTTATCACTTGAAAAAGCAATAAACAAAGTTTCAAAGAATAAAAAAAATCTAAGATGTGTTTGCCAATTTACATGTTGGGTACAGTCCCCGATCTTATCAGATCTTCTGATATTATTCTGAGTATTTTTAGGAGTTTTCTCACCATGCGATATTTCAAACCTAAAATAGATGCCGAACTCTGAAACCCTGTTTGTTTGTTACATGCTGTGAGTACTTACAAAAAGTTTAGACAGGAAATCGACTTTCCATCCAATACATGAAAAAAATAAACAAAGACATGCAGTGTGACAGTATTTCAGAGGGAGGCACCATAATGCATGGACAGACTGGGCAGTTTGTACAATGATAGTCACACAGCCTGAGCAGTAATGATGAACAGAATATTATTTTGGAAAGCTGTGTCAGTCCTCAGTTAAGGTATTACTCATTCAATTGCATTTCCTAATGAAGCTAATGAAAATGATTTAAGGTGAGACACTACAGGCAAAAACTTTATCATGCACAGGTCAATTTTGAGATTTTACGCTATTTTGCTTCTTTCAGACTATAGTGGAAAGAAAACATCCAAAATAAACATTTATTTTACTACTACTACTTTGTCTATTTGTGTCTGTAGATTTCTCCTAAGTTCACCTAAAGCTAGCATTAGATAATGCCTCATTTGCATAATTATTTAAACCTGAAATACAAAAAAAAGTTGTAATTTAAGTAATCCACTTGGGAAGTTTCATGGTGATATCTATTAGTTATTTTGTTTACCTGTAGCATCTTGCAAAATGTATGGAATTTTACAATACATATCTTTCTAATACAATATCTTTAAAGGCTGTTTTCTCAAAATGAGTTTTTTCTCAAATTATATTAACTATATGAAACTATATTCCTGTCTATATTCTGAAGGGTTTTACAGAGGGGTTTGATCATATATCATTCATAGCATGATTTATACATTTTATTACTAAAAATATGGCCAAAAATCGATTTTTTTCATGGCTGTTAACAGGATTTTCTGATTTATGGAGTGATAAAAAGAGATATCTAAAATCCCCTCTGTAAAAACCTTTGACTCTAATATGTCAACAAAATAAAACAAGAACGTTGAACCTGACTTTATCCAAAGTTCAGATTTCTGTGGAAATATGCTAATTAGCACATATTTAATGACATAATGCATAATTTGCATATTTAAACATACAATTTCAGAAAACTTGTAATACAAAAAATAATTGTCTTAATGTACATAATCAACAGGGGGATTTTCATGGTGTTATCTATTAGTTAAATATTTTAGCCTATTCACCTGTAGTGTCTTAAAACATCAGTGAGAGCAGCACAGCAAGTTTCAAGAGGTTCAGCGTTTGAAGCTGCGTGTTGTGTTACAGACTAACGGACTGGAAGCTGATAAATATGCAGAAAGTAAAGGGGCATAGGTCGACAGGCTGTTGAATCTTTGGCAGTGTCCCCCCCCCGCGCCATCGCTGGACATGTTGCTTTTCAAGCTGTTGAGTCTGCAGTAGGCCCATCTGTGCCATTCCCTCTCAGAAACCATCAGTAGCCACATTTGTCCATTCCTTAAATCCTCAGCATTGAATAAGAAATGAAGTTAATGGCCAGATGGGATGAAATACTGGGAGCGAGGGGGCAGTCTTTTGCATATTAAAAACTAAAAACAGCAATTAGTAAATGGGCTAATTTGAAAGTCAAACACTGTCCCCGGGGGCTTTGCTAGATGAATGTATGTATGACAACTGGTTTCCGAGGTTACGTAAGGTTGACATCTTCCTGTTCTGCTTCTAAATGTGACATTGAGTCGTCTGCACCTCGCTGGAGACAGGAAGTGGTTTGGGTCTTTCATCTGGGCCATACCGCACCATCATCAGTCATATTTTCCATGCCGAGCAACAAAACTTGACTTGCGTTTTACATCAAAGTTTGACATTATCGCATATCATGTGAGTGATCTCTAAACAGATACACAAAGCCGCACTCTGTCATGTTTTCCACGGGCTGACATTTATAAAGGGAAGATAGAAGGCTCAATCCGGTTCAAGATCTCGCAAAAAGGGAGAAAAACGGTTGTAAAACGAGGTTTGTCATCCTGTTGAGCACTCAAAATGAAATAAAGGCTGATAACATCTGTAAACCTTTTATCAGCAGCAATCATTTTAAGGGGAGACAGATGACTAGGGTAAATATTTGAACTAATAGATATCACTATGAAACTTCCCCAGTTGATTACTTAGATTAAGATATTGCAAGTTTTTTTTTTAAATGTTATGTTTAAATATGCAAATGAAGCAATGTCTTATTAAATATGTGTTAATTTGCATAAATCTCCAGGACAGAAATCTGAACATTTGATAAAGCCAGGTTCAAAATTCTTGTTTGGCAAAGGATTTTACAGAGGGGAATTTTCAATATCTCTTTTTATCACTCCATAAAACAGCCATTAAAGAATCCATTTTCACCATGTTTTTATGAATAGAATATTCTATCAATCAAGCTATGAATAATATATGACCAAACCCCTCTGTAAAAAAAAACTTCATAATATAGATAGGAATGAAACTGGAAAGTTTGGTGAATTTAAGTGCCACTGACGTGGAGATTTCGGACGGATGGACAGAGGGAGGGAGGGACGGACGGACGGAGGGACGGACTTTCCCATTTATAGGGCTGGTCCCCAGCGTTGCTGCGGTCCAGCCAAAAATCATTTTGAGAAAATGGCCTTTAAAGATATGTATTGCAAGACACAGAGTAGGGTAAACATTTAAACTCATACATATCACCATGAAACTTCCCTAGTTGATTACTTACATTAAGACAGTTCTTTTTATTTTATTTATTACAAGTTTTCTCAAAATGTATGTTTAAATATGCAAATGAGGCATTATCTAATGCTAACCTTCGGTGAATTTAGGAAAAATCCACAGACGCAAAGTGTAGTAAAATAAACACCTCAATGTGTATTTTGGATGTTTTCTTTCCACTAGTCTGAAAGACGACAAATAGCCCCAAAATCTCAAAATAGACCAGTGCATGAAAAAAACAAACAATGATTTCGTAGTGTCTCACCTTAACAACAGAATTGAGAGATTACTGGTACTAATGTAATTTTGGCATCTTTTCATTTTTAATGAAAGTGTTAGCATCTGAATTGTTCCTGATCAGGATAACAAGCTCCAAACTTCTGATCAAAACACCAGTCTCTGATTTTAAACCAAATCACAACCTTTTTTCTAACCCTACCAAGTTGTTTTGTTGCCTAAACCTACCACAATGTCCATTTTTTTTTACGTTACCGCCATGTTTAAAACCACAAACATAACGTTGAGGTATGAGGGTGAAAAACAGTCATATTTACTCCAAACGCTTGTATAGGTCGTATTAGAGAGTAGGAACAAAGGACAAATATGGTCGTATGTTTGGAGGACTTGTTGATCTCTTTATCAATGTTTTCACAGTTTTGATGGTGCAAACTTGGTTCTTGGTAATCCCTCTTGTCTTCTTTGATGTAGCCATTAATTCACTCTGTACTGAAACAAATTGTATTAGATCTAAACATGTTGACAGCAGTTAGAGAGAATATTATGATGTCTGCTTGACAAACATTCGGCCAAATGAAACCAGCCACACAGGCAGAACTGGTTGAATTTACATAACCGCTCAGGTCCTGCTGCATCACGTGTTTCAACTCCCAACAGATCTGTTCCAAACATCTGCTTCTCACTTTAAAAGACTCTTCACCGCCTCATCTTCCCACCGTTACTACGTATGACAATATCTGAACTGTTACTGAAGTTATTGTTGAGAATGTTTTCAAACGTATACTCAGATCATGAGTAAAAAGCACCAATACACCAATTTAAAAATGCTTCATTACAAATACAAGTCCTGCATTCAAAATACTTCTTAAGCAAGGTATTTTCAAGCAAAAGTATTTGTTGTATATGTTGTTTTGGGAGTTGTTTAGAGGATGTGCTGCTTTAAAAGTGCATTTTTCAATTCAATTCAATTCAGTTTTATTTATAGTGTCAAATCATAACAGAAGTTATCTCAGGACACTTTTCATAGAGAGCAGGACAAGAACACGCTCAATGTTTTACAAGACAATGATATTTAAAAAAGTCACACTTCTTCGTTATCATCTCGGAGCGCGGGCAGGTTTCTTCTTTTTGCCACATCACATTTCCACACATACAAAGTAACCTGAGCAAGGGCAGGCAAGTTCGTAAAAGAACAAAGGTTGCTACATATTTTTCTATAATTTCCCTCCTGTTTAGACTTGGTATAATCCATGCTAGCTGAAAAATATCACAGAAACAGAGTAGTTCAATCACAGATAAAAAGAGTCAGTAAGAAACACCTGAATGTATATACAATTCTTCTAGCGGTTTCTGCTTGTTCTTGGCTGTTTTAAGTCAAACATTTCATCACCAGCACCACTTCTCTCGATTTTCAGTGTGTGAATCATGATCCCACAAGTCAGTCCATCCCCAGAAGGTTCTTGTAGTCAGGTGGATGTGTGGCCCAAAATATCACACTCACAATTGTGATCGCTAATATTGTCAGCAGGCACATGGATCCCCTCAGGCCACAAAAGCCTGGTCGTCTGAAGGGATGCCGCGGTCTGTGGTTTTGGGGTGTCATGGTCGTGGTGATGCAATGTTACCTGTTCAGGTGAACTTCGTCCTAGGTCTCTGTTCACTCCGCGTCCCCCTGCTTCCCTTCTCAGGGTTGTGTTGGTTTCTTCACCGGGTTTGAGACGAGATTCCCGAGTGGTACAACCCCCCTTTGTAGCCCGGACTTCACCACTGAGAAGACGGGGAGATACAGTTAGACGGTTATGCACAGCAGAGTCTAGTCAGATAGTTCTCTCACCCTTTTACAGTGTGATAGGTGGATCCAGGAAGGTCTCTCTGCAATGCGTACTGCAGTGGGTGTGGACAGCAACACTTGGTAAGGTCCGTCCCACTTTGGTGAGCACCAGTGTTTCTTCCGAATCACCTTTATGAACACCCAATCTCCGGGTTTCACTAGGCCTTCCTGCTCAGGTGTGTCCTGAGAGGGAGAGACAACAGAGGATACAATAGCTCGCTGAGTTAACATTTTGGCCATTTTTGTCTGCTAATGTTTGATCCATATCTGGGTCATCTCTCAGGAAGGGCCTCAGTTCTGGGAGGGTGTCAGGTCTGCCAAACAGTAGTTCAAACAGTGAGAGTCCCCTCACACTGGGCATTATGTGTATATTTAGCATCACTGTAGGTCGACAATACACCCATGGTTTCCCTGTATCTGCCATTGCTTTCTTTAGTTTTTACTCATATGTTTTACTGATATTCCAAAAACAGCTGCTAAGTGTGGGATTACCTGATTTACAAAATGTGTACCATTATCGCTGTACATTTTTTCTGGTATGCCAAATGGTGGTATTATGTGTCTTGTTAATGCTTTAGCTACTGTTAGTGCATCTGGATGTCTTGTTGGGAACACTTCCGTCCATCTGGAGAAAACATCTATTATGACTAAACAGTACTTCTGTCCTTCAATGAAATCCATGCAGATGTGTTGAAATGGGTATTGTAGTTCTGGTAATTTACCTCTGCTGGGTCTGAGGTTTCCCTGTGGATTATTCTTTGCACATACAGAACATGCTAAACAAAATTGCATCTGCTCTGCGATTTCCTTCTGAAACTGTGTCAGTTCCTGTTGTATGTGCTGCACATTTACACACTGCTACTGCTACACAGCATAACAGCTTCTAATGGATGTTCAATTAATTCCTTGTGGAGGATTGGTTTACCTGTTGATGTAACCATTCCTCTGTTTTTCCATTGCTGTGCAAACACATGAAGAGTTGAAAATGCGTAATTGCTGTCTGTATATATGGTTATCCTGCGATCTTTTCCTAGTTTACATGCTTCTGTTAAGGCAATGAGTTCAGCTGCTTGTGCAGATAAGTGTGATGGTAAGGCTTTTGCCATTAGAGTTCTTTCTAATGTTACTATAGCAAAACCTGTCACATTTGTTCCGTCAGGATTCTTTTTACATGAGCCGTCTACAAACATAATTATATCTGAATTTGGGATTGGTGTATCAGTTAAGTCTGTTCTAGGAGTTAATCTTTCTTCAGTTTCAGCAATGCAGTTATGAGGTTCACCATCAGTGTGGATTGGCATTAGTGTGGCTGGATTGAGAGTAGTGCAACGTTCTATGGTCAGATGTGGCTGTGACAATAGTACAGTCATGCAGGCTAAATGTCTCGCCGGTGACATATATGCTGTTTTATTTTGTAGCAATAATATTGAAACTGCATGTGTGATTTTAAGAGTTAAAGGTTTAAAGAGCACTATTGATGCTGAGGCCTGTATCGCCATAGATGCTGCTACTACTGCTTGTAGACATGCTGGCATTGCTCTCGCAATTGGATCCAGCTGTGATGAATAATATGCCACTGGTCTTAATTTATCTCCATGCTCCTGAGTTAAAACTGACGTCATAAATCCTGATTTGCAGTCTACTGTTTGCACAAACGGTTTGGAATAATTTGGTAAGCCTAAGGTTGCTGAACTAGCTAGGACCTGTTTTAGTTGACAAAATGCATTTTCTGCCTCAAGAGTCCAATCTAGTTTATCATGTGCTGCCATAGGTTTGTCATATATTAATTTATATAATGGACTGGCCTGCTCTGCATAATTTGGTATCCATGCTCTACAGAAGTTAGTCATGCCCAAAAATGACATCATCTGTCTTTTAGTGATTGGTTTTGGTGCCGCTAGAATAGCCTGCTTTCTCTGTTGGTCAAGTGATCTCCCGTCCTTGGATATGTTATAGCCTAGGTATCTAACCTCCCTTTCCCACAGCTGCAGTTTGTTTTTGTTAACATGGTGTCCTTGCTCAGATAAAAAGTGTAGCAACGCTAGTGTATCTGTTTTACATTGGTTCTTTGTTTCAGAGCAGATTAGGATATCATCAACATACAGCAGTATTTGGCTCTCTTTCGGTGGTGTGAACTTTGATAAGTTACTTTGCATAGCCTGAGAGAAAATAGTAGGGCTCTCACAATATCCCTGTGGGATTCTTGTGTAAGTCCATTTCTGACCTTGGAATACCTTCAAGTAACCTTAGCAAGGACAGGCAAGTTCGTAAAAGAACAAAGGTTGCTATATATTTTTCTATCAAGGAGTTATCGGCCGTATGAGATGTCTGCCTCCTCTCAAATATAATGGAGCTAGGTGGCATTTGGCTTGTGTTTGTTTATTGTTTATTTAGATCCCCACTACCCCACTACCAAGGTAGCAACTACTCTTCCTACTAAAATGTACAACACAAAATATGCAATT
Organism: Heterobranchus longifilis; assembly: GCA_028570985.1. Lineage (NCBI taxonomy): Eukaryota > Metazoa > Chordata > Actinopteri > Siluriformes > Clariidae > Heterobranchus > Heterobranchus longifilis. The sequence continues at coordinate 2,374 of JAOVVB010247251.1, read as the reverse complement.
AAAAATCCAAGGCAAAATGAGAACAAGAAACAAAAGAAAAACAAGCAAACTATAAAAACAAAGAAAAAAAACATTCAGTAAGTAAAACATTTGATCCAGCTCAAATAGTAGTAGTGCCACTAAAATAGCCTATACAGTGTCTAAGAAAGTGAAATTAAATAAAAATGAAAAACCAAGAAAGTTCTTCATTAATGATCATATAGTCAGATATTATTGTGGTGCTCAAAGCACCAAACAAATCCACAGACCTTGTTGTGAGCAGTTTCATATAGGAACTATTTTCTTTCTACCGAACTACACCCGTGAATCGTATCACCGTGCAGAAGGAAGCGTGCATCTATGGACTAGAGGCTCAGGACTAATAGTTCCATACTGCTAGCTCACCTGCGCTAGCTAACGTTACAGCTCAGCTGAGGAGGACGCCATTAATGTTTACATCGTGCGCTGTCACAAGCCTCTCAAGTTTCCCAAGTTAGTGCTGTCAAGTATAATTTAGAATGCACGTGTTAATCCTAAAATGCATCATTAATTAAATTACCCAAACAAAAACCGAAAAAAGGCATACCAACCCCTCCTCCACCCTGCAATCACACTACAACAAATATCTTAATTAGAACAAATTATATATCAATCAGACATAACAGTCAGAAGTGTTTAGATGGTGGAGAAATAGTGTTTATGGCGTCGTTTTAATGACAAGATGCCATATTTTAAATTGATGATGGTGCCTTTGGTGGATTTGTTTCATGTTGCTGAGCAGGAAATCCCTCGGGAAGCAGGCGCTGTTTGTTTTGGAGGGTTGACCCTTTGACTTCTCCAAAAGGTCACCCCCAGCTGTTTTGTCTACAGGTCCAAACCCATAAATCAACAGGAAGTTGATTCAGTGGTGTGCAGCACTTCTCGGATGTCATCAGCTCTCGTCTGTGTATGGGCCAATAATCACTAAAGTTCATCAGCAGGTTGCCTCCCTTCCTGTTCTGTTCTGTGCTTTGTGCTTTGTTAAAAGCTTGACAGACATAATTTGAATAATCAGTAGAAAATGGCACAAGATCTTTACACAAATCATTAGACTAAAGTGAAGCAATAATTGCAATATGAAAATAAACGACTGTCATACATACTGATGCAGCTTTATGATACATTTCCAAACAAAGTCTATTTGAAGATATATCATAGTGTGACTGGTTTTACAGCAAATTAAGGAAGAATAGCACTGGTCACTATATCAAGTACACTGAGGGCCTGTCTTTAAATATGAGTGGTTTATGCAGAAAATGTAAAGGGGCTATAATATATTTTTTGTAATAAATAGCTATCAAATGACAATGTGAAAACAATGTGAAAACAATGTGACAACGTGCACAAAGGTTCACTCTATAGTGATGTTCCGTTCACGAATGATTCAGTTCTTTTGAATGGCTCTTTGGTATGAACAAAGGGAACCAATTCGTACTTGAGAACCGTTCTTTTTAATCGTTGTGCCCAAATTTCACTGCCTGCCCTAAACCAGCAGCACAGGGCTCATGCTTGCATGTTTATTCAACATGCGTGACAGGCAGGCACACGTGCACAATGCCTGATCGATATTCGCAGATAAATAGTAACCCCCGAAAAATGGAAAAAAAAAAGAACGACGAGCCATTCAAAAGAAGGAACGGAGCCATAAGATCCGGCTCCCATTAGAGAGCCGTAATTCCCATCACTAGCTCACTCGTAGTGATGAACCTACAGAGCATTATCACCAGAATCTGCAGCTACCCTCAGCTTTATGGAGCTTCATAATTTCAGCTCATTGTTTAGCTCTCCACAACTTTACTGTTATGGTTCACTCTCACCCAGGGGTTTCGGACATGTGGGGTAAAAAAGGGGACTGAATATACTGGGACCTCCTGAGAGGAGGGCCCACAAAGACACTAGAATGAATAGCCGTGGATGTGGGGAGGGGCCAATTGAGAATTTTGTGCTACGCCCTGCTCTCACCGAGGCAAAAAACAGAGCTGAAAGACTGAATATTTAATGTAAATTCACCAGGTGGACACAAACACGTGTCCAAAGTTGGGCAAAGGGCAAAGTCTGGATTCGATGCTCACCCCTGGATAGTGAAAAAAATCTCCCTTGTCATCTCCCTTGTCTTTCCTTAAACCAATCACAATCATCCTGGACGGCGCCACGCCACGACAGTGCCTCTGCAAAATAGTGTCGGGAGGGAACCTGTTTTGGTGGAACACCTCCGAAAATGTTGTAAATATATTCTTTGTAGATCTTTACAACCATTCACTGAAAGAACAGAGCAGGCCTGCTTTATTACACAATCCAAATCTTCAAAACTTGTCATTTTCAGCATGTAGGTTGATAGCAAGGTGGTTGTTTCTGT
>JAOVVB010247227.1:0-20913 GCA_028570985.1 Heterobranchus longifilis | reverse complement strand
ACTCAGTTCCAGCCTGCCCCCCACCATCCCTCCTCTCTGGCCCCTGCTCTGTTATTGTTCCACTTTGCACAGTCCTGACCTTTAGGGCTGTAGAGAGGATTCTTCGACCTACACGCACACACACACACACACACGCATGTTTCATCAACACTGATAAGAAGAGGGAGGTGGACTACATATGTAGCAACATGGGCAGAGATCCTCCCTCTTGTCAGATGCATATCATTAACAAATCAATTAGCACCTGCACCCCATTTAAAGGATCTATCTGGTTTGGTTTTGTTTCCAAATTAGATTTTCTGCTCATTTTGCACGGCTCTTTTTCAGCATTTTATGGATATTACATGGCTGTTCCTTCTCGAGGTTACCAGATATCACAGTGTTAAACAGATGTTTTAAATACTGACGCTCAAAGATTCTATGATAATTCTAAGCATCTGTCAGATTTTTTTTCCCCCTGCTATGACTGAAGTAAATTGACATCCATATACCTAATTAAAGAATTCAATAATAATTGTAAATAAATGCAGTATTCCAGTGGGCTGATGTCCATCTCCTCTCTCCGTAGGCTGCTGAGTCACACCATGAAGGACCACCTGGTCCGTGTTGCTAATGAAGCTGAATTTATCCTGAGCCGACAGAGGGCCGAGGACATCCATAAACATGCAGAGTTTGAGGTAAGATGCTCCACACTTCTGGAAACTCATGCACAGACAGATACAAATATGAGAACAAAATGACCATTGACATAATTTCTTATTATATGAGTTGACTAAATCATCTTTAGATGTAGGTAAATATTAAAGTCTATCCAAAATATGCTGATTTTACAGTGGTGGGATTGCAGCATGCTGTAGCAAAAAAAAACAACAATATTCTGCTACTTAAAGCTGAAATCTGTAACTTTTCAAACTACTACAAAGACAACTAAGCGTTAAATGTGAAGCTGTTAGTGAAGCTGTTTTACTGTGTGTCATTATTAGTGGTGTGCAGTCAAAGTGTGATCTGCAGACCACGTAACGAGATTGCATAAAAGCTGATTTTCTGAAGTGAGTAAGTTGGACAGCATGTGCGACCTGACAAATCTGATCAGCATTTCTGAATCGAAGAGTGTCTAAAACGTGTTTCACCACACTCAAACATACAGATGGATACAAAGATATATTAACAAAGAAAAATGACAGATTTCAACTTTAATTGCAGCCTCTGAAGAATGAGGGAAGATTATAAGATCACGCTCGTGATGGATTCCAGTACAGACTTTTGTTTTTCCTGTAGCAAGAAAAAAATGTTAACCGAGCACAATCTGTCATATCACATTTCCTCCTGTGAGATCCACAGGAACTTTAGGCTTGCTAAGCTCGGACAATATAGTCCATTTGTAGCTTTAGGCACATTGCACTAAGACTCCTTTGATAGAAATGTTTAATAGTTTGATATTCCTATGCTTTGTCAGTGAATATATTTAATGAAAACAAGGAAAAGGAACAGTCAGTGAGAGCATAGAGGAGCTGATCCAATGACTACTCAAAACGTGTCCATCAACTTTTAAGATCTGTCACAGCGAAACTGAAGGGTAAATGTTTGCTTTTCAAACATAACCCTGTGCTAATCACATGCACACACACACACACACACACACACACACACACACACACACACACACACACACACTGAAGTAGTTTGAGGCTGGAGATCATGCTTGGCACATATCACTAACCAAACATTGTGTAGTGTTAATTTATCCCTGTGCCTCTCCGTCTAACGGCAGACTTGCCCCTGAAACATAACTTCTCCCCCTCCTCTTCCTACCAGTTCTCAGCACAAATGTTGCCATTCACGTGTAGCTGCCGGGCCAACTCGATCCTGACCCATGGGCACCCTTAGTTGCCCCTTTCCCAGTCCGACTCTGCTACACTCCCCCACCCTCTGCTTTCTAGATCTCACCAAAATCATTTCCTGTCCTGCTGAGATCCTGTCCATTATACTCCCGCTGGGGGTGTATTTTGCCAGTGACAGGAATATGGCATCCTCCCCTCTCTTCCATCCCTCCCTCGCTCATTTCTCAGGATCCTGCCAGCACTAAAATCTGCAGACAGACCTGAGAGGTGCTGGCCTGAAGGGCTGACTGTGTGTAAACCCACCGCCTCAGCCCTCAGCCCCCACTTCGCAGTAAAATGTGATTTTTTTTTTTTTTAAGGTTCAGTGAAGGGTCTCTCTGACATTCGGGTAAAGTAAAATCCCTCAAGAGTGTTGAAAGTCAATCAGAGGGGTGGAGGCACTACTCTTGCACATCACAGTTTTGTCTGTGATTGCTATGTTTGCTCTCTTTCTTGGATCGGCTGCTTTTCTGTGTCATCGTTCTTGTGAACCCTTATTACTCACTCTGCTCCAAGTGTCAGTCATTTCCACACAGTATTCTCTGACATGATCTGACCTTATCATTGTCAACACAGACTGTCGAAGCATGATTTAATTCTACTGGGTTTATGTAGCAGATTTTTTTTTATTCTACTGCATACCCACTTTATGAAAATGTGTACAGTATTTGTACTCTTGCAAAAGTGCATGTACAGCATTCCAGGTTAGGCAGCTGTCTTCATCTAACACAAGAGCAGCACATGTAAAAATGGCTGCGAGTATGTTGCCTGACAGACGGACTTGGCAGCCAGTCTGCAGACGACAGCCTCAAATGATCCCTGCTCTGCCTCGACCTCTTACTATGGCCGCAGGCCACACGCTTCTCCATTTCTCAAACTCCCAGGTTTTAGTCCCTGATTCCTAAACTGACATATAGCAGTTTGGCATTGCACATAACCTGACTGTCCCAAGCTCTCCAAATCTAATTGATTGTTTTGCTTTTTTATTGTTAAGTCCTGTATTACCACATTTCTTCTAGCTGAATCTTCTATAAAAAGGTTACTAAAAACAAAACCTTCATACCCTTAATATGTGTATTTTATGTAGTTGTACATAAGAATAAGCTATTTAACAGACTTAAAATTCAAGTCCTATTTTTATATGAGCCTTTAGTAGCATACAGTTATTATTTATCTGATTATAATCACATAGAAACATGACATCAATAGTCTTGGATGCGTGTTTGGTAAGAGATAGCAAATGACTGAACGAATGCAGTATCTGCTGTTTTATTATTAAGTAGTTAGTAGGGTGATATGTTAATGTTATATGATATGTTATACCCGGCCATCATCAGCCCAGCAATCAGCGATTGCAGATTTTTTGCTCAGGTGTTTGTGCGGTGACCCCCGCCCTCCGTCAGCTGGGAGATGTGTTCAAATGGCGAGTTTATTACTTTCCACAAGCTCTCTTAGCTTTGTTTTGTTTAATAAATAAACAAGATAAACTCACAAAATGTCAAGGAAATAAATATTCTTACGCCTATTTTCCTGAGCAGTGGCTCTCACCCGTTCTTCGGAGGCAGACCATTAAATTAGCAAAATTAAATTACAGAAATTGCCCCAAAAACCTTAATGGTGATGTACTCAGCCAGTTGCCGATATTCGATATATTTGTCAAATTGCCCAACCCTAGTAGTTAGTTGTTCTACTCTGCGAGCTCTCCTTAGCCATCCTGTATGTGTGTGTGTGTGTGTGTGTGTGTGTGTGTGTGTGTGTGTCTCTCTCTCTCTCTCTCTCTATAGATATATATATATATATAATGGGTCTATATTAGTACAATATTGTGTGTACTGTAATATCTAAATGAAGCAGCACTATCAGTTACATGAACTGTCACTCAATTGACTGCAAAAACACAACAAATGGAAAGCTATAACTTTCGTTTAGTGGTATGTTTGTGTTGTTGTTGGAAACTTACTCTACCTTTGCAATCTCCCAGCCGTCCTTAATCAGATACCCAGCATAGCTCGTCCCAAACTATGTTTCACAATTGAATTCCCCACTTAAATGCAGTTGCTCCTCTGTGACCTCTGGGAAGAAGTGAAGCCCTGATAAGTCTTGCTCTGATATTGCTGTATTGATTTTTGCCTCCATACAAGCTCTGCTTGAGCCTGCTGGAGCCAACGGTTTCATTTTGCACTGCCACAATAAAAATAACAGGCCAATGAAACATCCCCCCTGAGGGTGGGGGTGGAGGGTTTTGAAATAATTTTCAGCTATGTCCCAGTTTTTTAAAGCATTGTTCCTTTGTATTGTGTTGCCGTGACACTGAAGGTTGGTTATTGTTTTGTGTGAAATAAACCTCAATTTAGGCCTCAGAAATGACTCATTTTGGATGTCATTGTGTTACACTGGAAAGTAGAAGGTTTGCTAAGTCATGCAGCATCAATTTCCAGAACATAATCTGCATCCTCCCTCACTGTACTATTCTGCATTTAAACACTCTTGCTTCAGTTTAACAGCAGCAGCAATAGCAAGGCACCAGAAAAAGAGAATAATTCAATACATAAAAACTAATTTATGTTTGTTCCTTGTCAGACTTCATATCCTTTAGAAGTGATGGAGGGTTTAGATATCCGTTTGCCTCAGAGACATAACATACGCTTTCTCTCGCTCTTTCTCACACACACTCACTGGCTCTGTGGGACAGAATTGAGTTATCTTTGGCCCAGAGAGTAAGTTATTACAGTGGGCTTAGGGTGAAACAGATGAAGATAACTAGGGGGAAATCCAATTACCTTTTAGGGTTCTCTATCTAAAAGGATCCTTAATGTGAAGGAGATCTGCAGATCAGATGCTGCTGCCCAGCACAGCAAATGATAGACTCTGATATCTTCCAGGAAGGAGAGGGGGAGCCCAAGAGATAGAAAGGAGGGGAGAGAAATCGAACTCCCTCTTTTTATAGGGCTGTTCATTAGGGATGAAATGTGGTGGGCTCAGGGGCACAAGGGCAGATAAGAAGGTCCAGATAGGGAAGAGTGAGCAAGACCCAAGTCATTTCTATTCTTCCTTACCCTTCCCTTTGGCTCAATCTTCCCCCCTTTTTTTATATACCCCCTTGATTCATCTTCTGCTGTTATATGGAGTAATTGAATTGACTGTCTGAGAGATCCTGTGAAAGCCAGACGATAGCGGCTAATTAGTGCTTGGCGTCATTGTCTTCCCTCTGCTGAGCTTGTAAAACGATCTGGTGCTTTTCCCCCACGTTAATGACATTAACATTGAGCTGATGCTCATTATGTTGTATTACCATAGCACTCGTCTCTGGAAACGTGTGCATCACAGAGCTGAGTATCACAGAGAGACCCTGGGCAAGGGTGTACTGTAAGCTTAAAGAGATAGTTCAGATTTTTTGAAGTGGATTTGTATGAGGTACTTGTCCATAGTTGGTGTAAGCTAAGCAATGTACTGCTGTGGACGGGGTCACGCAGCAAAATGTGTTTAGCCACCAAAAAAAAAATCTATATCTGGGGCGCGCTGGTGGCTCAGTGGTGGAGTGCGCACCTCATATACAGCGGCTAAAATCCTCACTGCAGCAACCGTGGGCCCTTTGCTGTATGTCGTCCCCTCTCTCTCATCCCTTTCCTGTCTACCTTCAGCTGTACTATCAATAAAGACAAAAAGACAAAAAAATTGTCTTAAAAAAACCACCTGACTCCTTTGACAAAAACAGTAATTTTACCTCACAGAACACGGGAGTTCCCAGTCTACCGCTGCCTCGATCAGTTACTTTGTCTTATTGTGTGACTTTAAGGATTCGGGACTAACAAAACTAACAAACTAACTAACTGATCAAGGCAGCGGTAGACCAGCAACTCCTGTGTTCTGTGAGGTAAAATTGCTATTTTTGTCAAAGGAGTCAGGTGGTTTTGAGGAGAGCACAGAATGGCTTCAGTTCCCCTTGCGTAAACTGAAACCGGGCTGTCTGATGGCAAGGTAAAGCAGTGAAAATATTGTAAATCTAGTTTTTTTTAAGTGGGCCTTTTTTAGGTGGCTAAAATATGTTTTGCTGTATGGCCCCATCCACAGCCGTGTCAAGACTCCTGTCTGCTTCTCCAAACTGGGGAGCGTGCAAGAGAATTACTTTTATTGTTAAAACAGAAGTAACCTGCTGATCAAAGGTTACTCAAACACACGCAGGAAGAGCCAGAGAACCACAACTCCCAAAGGCTATTTACACCACATCATTCGCAGCACTCTGACTGATAGCTGCCACCAACTGTAGCTTGCTGTCATGTAGTTGTCGCAACTGTAATGTAGCATGTCAGCAGGGCTGGATGCCCGGACACCTCATTATGGGCAAAACTGCTGTCAAGATGAGAGGGGGGGGAAAAAAAACAAGAACACGTCAATATTTGTGATAGCATTGTGGCACAACCATCAGTATATGGGTGAAATGTCATATAGTGGTGAGACAAAAGACTGGACAGCAGTCGATCTCTTATGCTTCCATTATTGTCAAAATGTATAGCAAGTTGGCATCTTTCAGCATTGCTTTCTGTCCTTTCTTGGCAAATGCTTTTACTATACAGCATGGACTGTTTCACTCAAGACACCAGGAGGTAGAATGTGAGAAGTGGGTTACATTAGATGGTTAGGGAACAGTAGTCTCAGTCCCACTGACTTGTCCGCGTAATGAAGTCCCCAGGTACCTCCTCCACTGCTCCCATCCTTATATATGACCAGCTAACCCACTGAAATATGACTTTCCTCAGTTTCTTTTGACACAGTCTCTTTATTCAGTGGGTACAATGTTCTCTTGCTTTTTTTTCCCGATGAGCAGCTGAAGGTGAGCTCACAATTCTGAATAAAAGTCTCCATGTTACAATTTTCTAGCACTGAACTGTGGCAGTGTGTTGTGTTGTTATGTGGCTTTTTACACATTTTTTTATAGGAGAAAATTAAGTCTTTTTGTGGCTTAAATTTCATACTGTTGATAGCAATTTGTTTTCCAATTCAGGCTGAGCTCAGTGCAACTACGCTGTATTCTTGATTTCAGGCAACGGCCAAATCAGAAGAAGTGCATTTTTCATCTGGTCGCGTCCTTTCTTCATTTGACTATTTTTCACCTCCAGACGACAGTTTAACACGTATGATTTTTCACGTGGCATGACCTTGAAGCCGAGCTGGAGTCATCGTGAAAAGATGGCAGCAACGCAGACTGATGTGGCGAGAGGAGGGCGCGGTTTTGCAGAGACGAGAGGTTTCTGGGTAGAAGAGATGAAGAGGCTGCCAACTGAGCATGGTGACCAGTCCATTAAAGATCAGCCACAGACAGTGTGAGGGGAGGAGCAGGGGGGGAGGAGGAGAGAGATACTTTGATAAGTGTTGCGCCTGCGTTAACCTTGATGGCCGCTAGCAATGGGCCGATGCCAGCAGCAGGGATCTGTTTCAACTGGATTAGATTATTTTTTTCCCCTCCTGCGCTCCAAGAGAAGGAAAAAAAAAAAAAATCAATACTTGGGAGCGCAGCATGACAGGGGCATCATTTCAGAATTGAAGTGGCTGTCAGGCATTGTCATTTGGTGACTTTTGTTCGCCATTGTACTTTTAAGCCCTCATTTTTCTCCCCCTCCTCTTCCTTTCACTCGTTTCTTCCCGAGCCCATTGTCTGAATTCCCCTGGTGACATTTTATGTTGCAATTTGAAAACTCGAGGCCAAGAGATCAAGTGCAAGAGAATCTCTTTGAAACCAATTGGTAGACTGGTTCAGCATCTACTTTTGTTTAGCGACCCCCATCCTCCTTTCTCATTTCATCCTCTTGTCTCCCAAGACCTCCATTGTGTTCCAGGAGGAATTTATTTGTAGTGTATTTGCATTCTTTGATACCAGACAAGGACAAGCCTGATGTCTCGCCTTCCTCTGGACAGTTTCTCTGCCCGTTTGTAAATGAAACCCTCTGGGAGTGCTTGTCGACGGATGTGAGAAATTGGAGATTCTCGCAGAGCGATAGCCCAGCCTTGGAGAGTGTGTAGCCCTGATGTGCCACCAATGTCAAGAGATTGCAAATCAAGCGCTTTAATAACATCTCTGCTGGTTTTGTTTCTTCCTCCTGTTCTCCGACAGAACCCTGAGACCCTGGTTTTGTCAGTCCGCGTGTTGAAGGCTCACCGTGGCACAGCAACACCACTAGACCTTTCTCTGTCACTCTAATTGATAAACATAGGGCTGATATCTTGTAATGAGCCTCCATTCTCCAGCCTATTATACTGGTTAACCCTCTCAACCCAGCGAGCGAGAGGAGGAGGGCAGGCATCATCTGACAACAACTACAGCATTTAGATAAGGCTGACACTGTTACAACACCACCACTGGGAAACTCGTCTCCTCCCTGCTTATTATTTGTAGAATCAGCACGGCGAAAACATGAGCGAGTGGCAGTGATAACCACAACAACAATTTCCAGCAACAAAAATCCGCAGTGCGTTTTATTCTCTGGCTCAAAAAGAGCTTCAGTAATGTGATTAAAACGCACATGTTTTCAAAGCTTTGTCTCTGTATGTGCGTGTTGCCATTTTCTGCCATTATGTGATTTTCGAGATGATTACTGTTCTTTCCACTCCCCAGTCACTTCCCCCAGCAGCCCATTTCCTCCCCAAACTCCAACACACATCCATAGTTATTTATTTGAACTGTTGATGAATTGTGGGAGACACGACTCAGTGTAATTGACTCGATTAATGCCAGCCATTATCATTTCGTCTTCACCAAGCTGTCTCCTCCGGCAGAGCCAGGCACTCATGCCGGGCGACCCTGTCAGCCAGGCCATGTAATGGAAGGTGCTGCCCATGATTACAGTGTCGCAAGTCATAACGGTCTCACTGCCAGCAAGTTGTGCCCTGGTGGCTGTCTGGGTAGGAAGCTAACAGAGGCATAAAGTCTGCCATCCCTTTTCTTCAGCTGCACTCTTTTAACTCCTTTAACTTCTTGTCTTTTATGGTTGTTTTCTTGTCAAAATGCTTCAGTCACGCCAAAAGAGTTTGCAAAAGGGAACACACACTTTTAATTTACTTCCTATGTTTCCTCAACATTCCTTGAAAGGCAAGAAAGAACAGTTTGTTTGAAAATACCCAAAATGCTCCTTTTTTTTTTTAGTTTCTGCCCTTTATCCTGTCAGCGGACCTGGAGGGAAGTGAATGTAGGATGGTGCCAACTGTGAGATTTAGTTATTCGCTTTAACCTTCATAATAACATAACATAATAAGTCCTTCATAATACCCCCGGCATATTCTCTGACTTCACATCAACGGAATGACCCCTTGAATTAACAGTGACTTGTCTTTTCCACTTACAAGCAAACCCAACGTCGGGTTTTAATGGCACTACTGATGTGTTCAGCTTTTTTGGTTGTTATTTTAGGGGTGAGTCTGTGAATTTGGCCTTTTCTCCTGTAGTCGACTTTGGCTTCGGATATGAGAAAATCCCATTACAGCATGGAGGGTTTGGGTGTTTGGGCAGGCTCAACACACAGGTGATGAAGTGTTTGTTTATGGTTATGAGTTTGAACCCAGCACTGTTGATTAGTACTGCAGACTTTACATGTCTCAGACAGGAGCAGATGGAAACCGACTTTATAGGCGTGCTACTTATCTGTTTAAAGGACGGAAATCCACACAACCATTTATTTTGGCAAAACGGATCATTTCTATAATCATTTATGTTTAAGTGTTTCTCTGTTGTCCCGGGGTAACGTGTTGTTGTTAAACGTCCCATATTATGTTAATTTTCATGTTTATACTTGTATTTTGGGTTTCTACTAGAACACGTTTACATGCTTTAATGTTCAAAAAACACCTTCCTTTTCTCATAATATCTGACTGAATGTACTGTACATGTATTCACCCTCTGGCTGAAATGCTCTGTCTCTTTAAGCCCCCCTCCCGAAAAATCCCAGTCTGCTCTGATTGGTCAGTGTTATCGGATCTTCCGCATCTGCGCTCTTTGCGTCTCTGCACCGTCATTGCAGCTGGAGAATGACTGCAGTGGCACTGTAGCGGCACGTTCTACCTACATACTCATATAATAGTGTAGTTGTGACATCACAACCGTACGGAAGTTCATGGAAAGACGAGGAAATCTCACGTTTTTACAATATACCATTTAATATACCTTTAAAGTATAACACAGAGCATCTTATGCTATAATTTGATGCTAATTAGAATTGTATCATTTTGAACACCGTCCTCTTGGTCCCTTCCTTTGGTCCAGCTTTTCGTTTGTCCCAATTTGTACTTGCCTTCAGTGCCACTGATCAAGATTAATGGACATGCAACGCACGCACGCACGCACGCACGCACGCACAGCACAGCATTCTTACTTGAAAATTCCTTTTCCGTACTCCCTTTATTTTGCCGATTCCCAGGTCATCATGCTGGAAGGTCAAGGCCCACTTTAATGCCACACAAAGAGACATAGATTGATAATTAAGGCCCAGCGGCCTGCAGAAAAGCCACTCTAATGTGATTTATACCTATAGATTTTCTGTCAGATATGAAATGTTGTCGTTCAAATTGAAGAGGAGGACCCATTATAAAACGCTTTACTGGTAACTTTGGGAAAGCAGGTTACATTTGTTCAGCCATGCATCTGGGTTATTACCAGTGGGTTAGTTTAAGGTTAATTTGATAAGGACAATAATATACAATGGAAGCAGCACTGATAATTGAATGAGCTTTTGTTCTTAGTACTGCAGCTATTTGCTTTAGTTGCGGTTCTGTGAAGATGCAGAGGAAAATATAAACGCACCAATAGGCGTACTATACATAGCACATGTTTTTCCCCCCCGTCTCTTTCTTTATGCTGAAGAATATCACTTTGAAACAGTACTTTCAAAGTAAGCCATGAGCGCAACACAAGTTTGCAATGGAAATTGATTCTGAAACAGAGATTGGAAATCAAAACACTGTTTCAAATTATAGCTGTTATTTTCAGAAGGTGTTTTACTTTTCCCATCGCCGCAGAGTTCAAAGGCCCATTCTGATAACAAATTCCGACAGAGAAAAATGTCCTCCCTGTGCATTGTGGGTATCGTGTGATTTGGTGTGCCGGAGGGCATTAGTAAATACGTGTCCACTGTTATTAATCAACATGACATGAGGACAGAAATGACCCTATGCTTTTCATTTGGTTGTACTCAGAGTAGAGTTTCTATATGTGAAAACACTGTCTGTATGGTACCTTCCTATAGACCTGCCATATACGTTCTACAAGATACTAGCACAAATTATCATTTATATGCTGTATAATTCAGTCACATTTGTGCACGTCTTTGTGATGTACACACACTCGTGCTAGCTTCACTTACAGAATGTATAATGCATCTCTTCTCTTTCCCTCCCAGTCGAACTGTGCTCAGTACGCAGCCGAGAAGCGAGATGAGGAGAAAATGTGCGACCACCTGATCCGAGCAGCCAAGTACCGCGACCATGTGACAGCCACACAGCTCGTCCAGAAGATAGTCAACATCCTGACTGACAAACATGGAGCCTGGGGAAGATCTTCCATAAGGTAAAACTAAAGTCTAAAAACACGACTAAAACAAAACCGTAATCGTTCTGGATGTTTTTAAATTCTTAAGTTGTCATTTCACTTTCAACTAAGATCGTCATTAGATTTAACCTTGTAAAATATTTTTCTAATTTATTGTAATGGGGTAAAAAAAAAATCTGTGGTGCTGTTGAAGTTTTCTTGTCTCAGCTTCACAACATACATGCACAGAATGCATTTTACTTTGTGTACATGTTTCTTACATTTCTTGAACATGGCGTATACATTTTTTTTCTGAATGTAAAAAAAAAAAAGACAAATAATCCCGTGAGTCTATATTTTATCACAATTATGTTTCGTTCCCCACATGTCAGGATATGCTTGAGAAACAATAAGTGAGCATTGTACAGAAAAGCCTTTAATCAAGAGGATGCACCTGTTTTGTTTTTTTATGAACCGTGTTCATAGCATGTCATTTTCTCAGCCTTGAAAATGATTCAAACCACTGTAATGGTTTTAATCTCATCATAATCTTTCTCATCCCCCAATACTCATGGCTTTGATTAAATTAGATTTGCAAAGGTGAAAATGTCAGCTGTGGGTTGAATGATGCATTGGCTGGAGAGAGAGATGAAAGCCATTTAAACAGCTCCGCTCCCATTAAGAACAGAGGGAACCCTATCCTCTGTGTTTGTTTCGCCAAATAGGCAGCAGAATCCAATGCAGCTATTCCCTAATGATGGCTGTTTGTGCAGGTAGTGTGTAATGGTGAGCTGGAGAGACGGCCGCTGGCTCGCGCTTGTTAGTCTGAACCAACTCTCCAGAGACTCGTCTGGCGAGGGTTAGTTTGCTATTGGATCAGGAGTCTATCTCTGGCTGCCTTTGTTTTCCTTTTCTATTTTTCCCCCCCTCCTCCTATATCAGGATTCGGTGTATTATTTGTCATATTTTTTTCCTCCTTGATCCTATCTCCCTCCCTTCTCTTCCACCTCTTTCTTTCTATTAGTCTCCATGTGTACTCACACAAGGCTATTTACTATGGAGATTGTGTTCTCCGAGCCCTGGCCAGAAAAGTCCCCCATTACTGGCCCTTTATGCCGTTGCGCTATTGATGGTTTTCCTAATGGCTGCCGATGGGCGCAGGGAGCTATTGGCACTGGGCCTTGGAGTGCAGCGCTCTTTTAATAAATCACAATCAGTCCTGTGCCATTACATCAATATTTTTGGTCAATTACTGTGAAGGTCAGGTGGTGCAGCTTCGCACCAGAGCCCGTGGCATGCGGGCATGGGAGAAACATCTGGTGCTGTAAAACCCAGAAAAAGAACAAGTTAAAGGAAAAGATGGACACAGAAAAAAAAAGAATCTCACAAGCACACCTGCATACAGTACCTGCAGGTGTCCTAATACAAGAGATCTTTGTTCCCTAAATTCCATACATCCATAAAACGTGTGGTGCAGCAACATCCCTGCGTGTAAATACAAACAGGAGGGGAAGGACGGATGCACACAATGGAACCTGCAACTTTTTTTTTCCAGCTGTGAAAATGAAATCCAGGAACACAAAGACAATACGCAGCTATGATTACGACCTTTTGTTGCTTGGGTGTAAAATCCAAGACTGCCTGCTCACACGCCATAAAAACGTATTCCCCCAAGTTTCCATTCAATAAAGAGTCTGAAAATGAAAATATTATTTTCTCACAAGCTGATGGGAATTGTTGTTTCCTCACGGCAGGCATCTAATATCTTCTGACACAGTGTGACCCGCCTGAATGCAATTTGTGTCTTAATATCCAGCTTACAGCGGCCCCGGCCTCTGGAGAGAAGAGGTGTTAGGTGATTTTCCCGTTTCCATTCCCCTGCTTCGTCTGCGGTTCTCTCTCTCTCTCTTCCTTTCTCGTCGTTGCAACATACAATTTCTTCTCTCTTTTTTCCTCCCGCTCCGTGTCCTTTGCTCTTTCTTGTTTCGATATCTACTTCTTCAGTTGTATCGCCGGGCGTCCAGGGAGGCTTCCTTCCACCAGACAGAGGCAGTATCTGTTGTTTTTTGTGCCCTTGTCTGTCATCTAGTGTCAAGACGCAGACAGATCCACAGCCAGACAGATAGGGCGACTACCTGTTCATCCATACATTTCTGTCCCAGTGCCTTGAGACTCAGGTGTACAACATGCCAGCCTGCTGTCTTTCTAAGGGAGGAAAAAAGTAAATGAACAGCTAGCAAGATAGCCACAGATGAAAGAACTGGCAGATGTCATTTTTTTTTCTCTCCTCATCTCTCCAGTTTCCCCCCCCCCCCCTCCTTTCTTTGAGCTCGGGTCCACTGAGCATCCAGACTGCCGCAGTGTTTATTTGGGTCAGAAATCATCTTTCATGTATATGACACCTAGACAAAGTCGACGGACAGAGAGGGGAGATGAGGGCAAATGATGGAGAACGCCAACTCACAGTCTGTGGGGACTCACGCTACTCTCCTCTTTTTTTTCCCCTCTCATACCTTCTCTTTATTGCATTCTAATAGGCTGACTAATGTACCATGGAAATTCACTCTGGATGCAGGAAGCGGGGGAAGTAAAAGGAAGGTGGCTGCAGCTGAAAAGAGGTTGAAGTGTGATGTAGAAGAAGCAGTGTGCACACCTTTTTTTTTTTCTTTTTTTTTTTTTTAACCCAGAGCAGTTGTTGACAGTCTACTGATGTGGCCAGTCTGTTTGAGGCAAATGGAAACATTATTCAAGATGCAGAAGTTTAGGTATACTCCCTGGCATTTGCTGTTTTCCTACTTTGTCTTACTCTTTCCTTTTAAGCCTGCATCAGCATCCTTTTTATTCCAACAATACACACACGCACACACGCACACGCACTTTGAGCACCAACTCCTCTCCCTCTGCTCCTCCTCCCTCATATAAGCAGCTCATTTTCTGCAGCACCACTGCTCTAATGGACGCCCTTAGGCTAGAGGCTTCCCAGCCAAGGGACATCCATCTTTTGGCATGTCACACTCCCGCCCGGCAAAAAATCTTTGTGATGTGCACTCCAATTTTTCTTCAGTAAATCAAATCTTCCTTCCTTCAGAAAGACGAATGCTTTAGGGTTGGAGTGTTATAGAGAAAATCAATGCCGGCAAAATTGAAACAGTATGCCCCCGTATTGATCGGCCTTGTGAGATCGAAAAAGAACAGCTTTGTAACTGTTCCGGTGGACAGTTAGCTGACCTGTAATGGACAAACTATTGATATTAGCATTACTATTTTATCTTGTGCTATGTCATTTCACCAGTGCACTATTGAGGGAAAGAAGCCGGAGCAAAACGTTCACAGTTAGAAAAGCTTTTTTTTTTTAATCCACTAATGATACAGAAGATGGTGTGAAATTGTGTCTACACAATATACTGAGGAGGGTTTTGTCTTGCCAGGTTTTTTTGTTCTCTTTTAATAAAGAAAATAATTTCCTTTATATGGTGTCCCCATTAGAAATACAGCATTGTATGTGATGTAAAAACATTGTAAGTCAAGAGCAAGTACTATATATATTTTCTGTTGCTAAGGCTGCAACTAACTTGTTTTCTTTGTAAGTTGATCTTGTGATTATTTTGTATTTATCGTTTAGGCTGTAAAATACAATGGTGAAAAGTTCTCATCACATTATTTTCCCACTACGCAATATCTACAAATAACCAGTCCAAATCCTGAAATGATTTAATTAACAATGATACAAAACAGAGACAAGCAGCAAATACTCGCATTTGGGAAGCTGGAACCACAAACAAATGAATCCGTTTTCAAAATTGTTGTCAATTAATTTTCTTTTAATCGATTAATCGACTAATTATTTCAGGTCTACAGCATAGTATGTAATGCGTAAAATGACTAAGCACAGAGCATGTATGTCCATTCTCCACTACTCTTCTTCATGCACCACGACTAACCTGTGCTTCCAATTAGGACGACAACTAACCATTGTTTTCTCTATCGGGTAATCTTTGCTTTTTTTTTATAGTTCAGTCTGTGAAATATCAGACAATATTGAAAAAGGCCTAACACAATTTTCTACAGCCCAACTCAACATAACCCAATGATATCACATTTCTGGTGATATAAAACATAGAAAGGCAGAAAGTCCTCAGTCACATTTAAAAACCTGGAACCAGTGGATGTTTGGTAATCCATTTTTAAAATTGGTCGTCGAAGCCCCAAAAACTGGGTTTCAAATCTACAAAATTAAATATTCCTGATTAAATAATCTACAATCAAAGCTAAAGTTTTGATTAAAAAAAACAAAAAAAAACATCCTTAGCTCTTATTTATTAATAATTTAAAACTCAAAATCCTAGCTAATCACCTTAATCAATACTGTGTTGATGTTGTTTGTTCAGGTATCTCCCTGGCAACATAAACAAACAACCCCACAACTGTAATCAGATTCAGATATTCCCAGATTCTGATTGGTGCACTGAAATATCGTTTTCTCCAACTTAACTGCACACACTTCAAACAGGATTCTCTCAGTCAAAATAACCAAAACAAATGGCATGATTTATTTTTAGCAATCACTCATGTTAATAAGTTGATTGAGTAAATAGGTTTTAAGGGCCTTTAAGAGTTCCATATTGTAAAAGTGAGATTTTTTCATGTCTTTTTTTAATTTATTATAAAGCAGGTCTAGGTGCTATATAAAGTAAAATCAAAACACTCAATCCACGGAGAAATGCACACAGCCTGTATTCAGAAACTGTGACTTTAAACAAGCTGCCAGGACTTCCATGAAGTTGTGATGTCACAACTATACTATATATATAGAGAGAGAAAATGCAGCTACAGTGCCGTTACAGTCGTTCCACCAGATGACCGTGTGGAGACGCTGAGAGCGCAGTTGCAGATGACCCAGACACACTGACCAATCAGAGCAGACTGGGCTTTTTCAGTAAGGGGGTTTAATGAGACGGCCGCTAAAATGGAGCTTTTCAGACAGAGGGTGAATACAGGTATATTAGTAGAGATTAGTATGAGAACAATAATGTGTTTTGAACATTAAAGCATGTAAACATGTTCTAGTAGAAACCCCAAATACCCCGAAACCCTGAAAATGAGCAAAATATGCCCCCTACAATCCATTTTCTGTTTATCACCTAATCAATGAATTAACTATACATACTTGCAGCACTACTGCTCATTGTCCTCTCCTAACAGGCCTTGTTAGTTTTGCCTCACTCGATGAGCCTCCTCCTGGACTGCAACTGTATCACACTCCCAAGTAATCAATTAATTATGCTCTGAGCATACCATGGAGTTATGCTTACTACAGTGAGGACATTCATGTTCACATAGCATTTTTTTAAATAAATGATTGCACGAGAAAGAGCGGCACCCCGATTCATCTCTACGTGTATGCTTTCATTCACGACTTAAATCACAATTATGATACATAATACTGAATGTAATGCATGTGTTAAAGCCGAGGTCTGCACAATGTCTGCGCTGCCTTGCGTGCATGTTTTATGCACACACTGTACATTACGGCTGCACTGGCACTGTGCACGCAGAGCTGAAAAAGGAAATGGGACTCCAGCACGTCAGTGGAGATTATAACCATAGGAAACAAGAACATAACTGTTTAGAGTACACTGACTCTCAGAAATGCACGACACGAGAGGGGCAGGAAGACAGACAGAGAGAGAGAGAGAGAGAGAGAGAGATGGAACGGAGGATGAGAGAGAGATATTTGTTACTGAAGCATCAAAAGTTAAGATGGAGACAAAGACAAGACAGGGACATTTTTTTTCCACATCCTTTCCTGTAGCTGCAGTATATACTAAACCAAAGCGATGAGTGATTGCACAAATCTGTATGTAAAAGGTTGAGAGCGTGTCTTGTTTGCTGGATGGAAAACTCTGCAGCTGCAGACTTATCTGACCATCAGGTTGTCCTTTGTTGTATTTGGGAATAGAATAAACACTGTAACACTGCAGATCCCCAATCTTTCCTGATTCTGATTTGTACACCAGATTTTCCAATTGGATTCATGTCTGCACGCCACCTTTGGACAGAGCAGTTGATTACTATTTGTATTCTAATCTTTGTAGCTAAAGCCGGTCAAGCTGCTATATAAATACTGTGGAACGTATAAAAATGCTCAATCCACGGAGAAATGCAAACAGCTCATATTCAGAAACTGTGCCTTTAAACGAGCCATCAGGACTTCTGTAAGGTTGTGATGTCATAACTATACTATATATACAATAGGTAGAAAAAGGATGTAATGCTACAGTGCCATTACAGTCATTCCTTGGCTGCAGTGACGGTTCAGAGACGTCGAGAGCGCAGATGTGGAAGACCCGGAAACACTGACCAATCAGAGCAGAGTTTTTTGGGAGGGGGGGCTTAAAGAGACGGGCGCTAAAATGGAGCATTTCAGACAGAGAGTAAATACAGGTATATTCAGACAGACCGTATGAGAAAAATGTGTTTTTTTTTAACATCAAAGCATGTAAACATGTTCTGGTAATACAAAATACAAGTATGAACCTGAAATAATATGAGGCCTTTAAATATTTCACCAAAATTAAGTCAGGATGGCTGTTAAATAGCATCTACAGTAGATAATCTCTCAAATGAGCCCTTCTTTACATTGAAAAAAGTCCATTACTTTGTACAGTACTTAACTGGTCATTTATAACTGATAATAGCTTTTGGTTTGCTTATAAATACTTGCAGTCTAAACAGCAACATGACCTGATGTGCTGAGCGGTGACAGCTGTGGCAGTCCGCAGCTCCCGTCTCATCCGAGGCAGAGACGGTTGTTTCCTTTAGTCCAGGTCCTGACTACTTCAAAACCAATTAGCTGGTGGCTCGAGTTGTGGTCATCCATCTGCCTCGATACAGTCATAAACATTTAGCATAAACATAGTGCACGGAGCAGTGCGAGCCTGCCTTCAGTTACGTTCATCTTTTTTGTAAACGAGAGTCTTTGTATCACGCAGGGATCTCCAACACCAAAGTCCTTAGACGGGTTTAACGTGAAACCCTCCAACACATTAATCATGCACAGTGACATGTGTCTGGGACAGAAAAGTTGTGACAGGGACAAAAAGGATGTTCCTTAAATCTCTGGGGAGACTGTTCAAGTTTGACAGACTTGCGTTCCATCAGTTACATAAAATAACGTGCCACGAAGGCCCTACCGTGCAGTCTGGCTCAGGGATATGAATTAGAATATAGCCTTAATGATAACATTTACCTCCACTGTATATACAGTACAGTGGCTGGGGCTGTAAGGAATAGTAACAAAGTGTCATGGTGGAACATATTAACAGCTGATGATGTCCATATGTTAGCATGGTTAAGTGTTGCAGTGAGACTCAAAAGATTACACTCTGTGAATTATTTAAAATGACAAGAAAAAGGCAAGTGGTTCATTTAAAACTGGTGCTTTTAATCGTTATTGTGGAAATGATTAAATTATTTGTTTTTTAAGTTTTGATTTCACATTTCATTTTAAATTGGATATTAGCTATCACAATTAAATTATGTAATAGTGGAGCTTGTCTACTTGGTCTACTTTTGTCTTTTTTTCAGTAGATCTGGTCTAGTTTTCAAGTTTACCACTTTACCACAATTCTACATTTTTATCTCACTTTTAGCAATCTCTTTCAATTTTAGGTGGGTATTGTACAGTCAGCCTGTCATAGCAGGTATTTGTTGGTTAATGTCACAATAAATAAACGTATTCTACTATATACTAGTGTATACTATACTACTTACTGCTAAGTCTACAACCTCTGGCAGCACATATGTTGATAAGCAGTACTTGCAGATGTGTTTTTGGATCTGCACTTGTTTTGGAAGTTTAATCGTCTGTAGTCATCCCTCTTTTCTTTGTTTGTTTGACCGTAGTGACATTTTTCTCGCAACGCTAGCAGAGACCGGAAAAATACAGTGCGGCGCTTCACACACAAGCGAGTTGAAGAGCGAGTCTGTTGCGTTAGCTCTGTCTACCCTCCGCTGCTGGTGATTTTTCTCAGGACTTGTCGCCACAGACGCCCAGTTTGTAATGCTGCGAATGCAAGGGCTTTCATCAGTGGACCAAAGGCTCAATCACTATTGTGTTACCTCATTCGGCGATAGATAGTGACTGAACAAATGTTTATTTAAAGAGCCACTCCTGTGAAAATCAAGTTTTTAACCATGTTAACATGTCTATATGTTGTATATGTTGTAAGACACTGAGAATTTCTGCCTTGAAACTGCAGAGTACCAACAACAGTCTCAAAAATCCAGACAGGTTTTATGACATCATATGTCTAAGGAATCAATCAAGTCACAAGTGACTAGCGTAACTATGGCAGCGGTGGTGGGCGGGGCTTGAGGCCAGATCCAGAATTTGTTAATGAAGGACAAGAGTAGATGTGTAGATATGAGTGTTTTGTGTGTGAAAACTATGTTAAACAAATCATTAATCATAGCAGAGTATTTTACACACTTTAAAACATGGAGGAGCACTTGAAACATGAAAATCTTCGAGATTATTACTTTAATATCAGCCTCACACCAGTTTGTAATCTTATTTCTGGATTTATTTTCCTCATTAAACATTTGCTTTTTTCCCTTTTTTTTTTTTACCAGATAATTCTTTTTTTTTTAATTAGCTGAGCTGCGCTGTAAACTTCCCACGTAGCCTTAGCAGCTGCAGAAGTACCCTCTTGGGTACAAGTATCCCCGGTTGTGAATCACTGCATTAAAGTACTGACTACATACTGTATATGCACACTGACAGGCTGCTATAGCGTGTCACCCAAACTGGAGGTGAGAATCGACAAGAGGTTTTCAGTTTAACCAATTTATCCTAACCCGTTTACATCTTTTAGACCCGTTTCTTACTTTTTACTTCATCGGTATTGTTCGTCCTCTTCCGAGGAAGCAGCTCAGAAATGTAATGGAATCCTTGTTATGAAGTATGAACGAGGGCCGCCATCCCAGAAAGACCAATTACACCATCCTACCTCCCTGCCTCGCTGCCTCGCTGCCTCGCTGCTCACAGCCCAGTGTGACTCTGTAGCAACTCTCAGATTTATGAGTTTCATATACCCTTAAGAAAGTATATGGCCTTGGTAGAGCAAGGTCATGATAAAAGGTGCTGATCAATATCTGAATGAAAAGCCATTCGGGAAGTTTTTAGGGCTTTTTTTCTCCTTTCTCCCTGGATGCAATATCTGCAGAGTATCGATTGTCCGGGGCCAGTAGTTAGTCAAAGGCTATCTCCTTTGACTAACCCCTTTGCAGCGTGTCAGCCCCCCCTCCCGCGTCCTTGTGATAGATTGGTATGCTTCCAGCCGCTGTAATTACACCATGGTACCAGCAGGTCATTTATTTTGCTACTTTCACCATTTGCCAAAAATTGCCTTTATCTTTAGATTCCAGCTCTTTCTTGTGCAACTAAAGCAGGAAAAAGGCCACATAAAATACCAACGTGGAAGACTGAGGATCGTCCTTTACTCATAGATCTTCAGCTGT
>JAOVVB010247203.1:0-20916 GCA_028570985.1 Heterobranchus longifilis | reverse complement strand
AGTGGAATATTAGTGTGCATGTAAATGTACTCGATATATATATTTGTCCAAAGAGGTTGTATGACAAGTTTGTCTGAAGTTAATCATAGCGGAGGTGATTCTGTGTATTTTTTTTTCTGGAATCCAACTAGATTTGACGTCATCTGAAAAAGGACAACCGCGCAAAGTTCCCTTTACATTCGGTTGTTAAACAACATAGTTGACTAATGAGGAAGTGCAAGTTTTCGTACATCCGGTTGGAGGATAAGGAACCACAGCTGAGGCCCGTCAGTGAAGTTAAAGTGCGTCGCCGATGCCACCGGTTAGAACTCGGAAAGGTATTAAATGTAACTTCAGGATTTCTGCATATACCCTTCAGTTATTGTTGTTATTATTGGGCATAGTTTTTATGATTCAACAGCGCATCACCTGGTTGTAGAAGTGACTTTTGGCAAAGGTGACTCAGTAGCTGCTTGTCCTTGTTTTGCGTTTACAGTAAAGTGAATAGGTTTGAGTTTTGGACCTTGAATTCGAGGGAATCGTGATGAGCCCTTCGTGATGTTTTGCAGACCAAACTTTTAATCTAATAATCAAGAAAATAATCAGCAGATTGAAAACAGAATAACAATGGTCATCATTATGCGCTACTCAAGGTTTTTTAAACGACTATATTGCTGCTTTTAATGAAAGACAAAACATGCTGCAGAGGTTTGTATTGGCACCTGATATTCACTGTCAATGTATTTCTGTTTGATACTTTTCAGAAATGAGAAGTATTTTTAAATGTATTATGTACTTCCTTTTCCTGTGAAACGCTAACTCCGAATTGCAAACAAAACATAATTTAACGGATCAAATAATAGAGGGGGATGTAGACTGTGATATAGAGGATGTGCCTCTCCCACCTACAGGCTGCTGTCTCTGTGTCCGTCATCACATGGAGGCAGCGGAGGAGACTTTTGTTAACGCTGGTAGCGGAGGTTGAGGGGGTAGCTAAAAATATAATGATGACATCTGCTCTGTCTTAGATAATGGCGATAAAATCAAACATGTAAAGGTCTGGCTCATAATAACTACAAAGAGTTGCTTTTATTGGCTGAGTTAGATTTTATTTTTTCCAATAATGAAGACCACACATGGAGTCAGCTGTGAGTCTTGGACTACGAGTTAGTTTGTGACTCCGGGTGTCAGTTAGCTGGTGAGTTATTCATAGCAGGAGTGACCCAGATCACTGGCCCCCAGCACGAAGGATGGGACAATAATGGATGTTATCGTGGATCGCGATTTTAAAAAAAGAAGTTAATCGTGGTGAATTTACCATTTTTGGGATAATCGTGAATATCCTCACGAATTGATTGCAGTTTACTACAGTGTCCTATCTGTGATGCAATAAAAATATTTGTTTCGAGAACAAAGTCGTAATGTTTTGAGAAAAAAAAGTCATAATGTTTCAAGAAAAAAGCCATAATGTTTAGAGAAAAAAAACTAAATTTTATGAGAAAAAAGCCATAATGTTTTGAGAAAAAAAACTAAATTTTATGAGAAAAAAGCCATAATGTTTTGAGAAAAAAACTGTCCCTAACCCCATCATACAAAGTCTTGAAAGTTTAGAAAATGCTTGATTTTAACCGCTAGGAGATGTCAGGAATATGCTTGAATTTGAACCTACTCCTTGATTTTCAACATAATCTGGTGTTTTATTGACACAATCACTCATGCAAACCAAAAATCTTTAAATATTTTAAATGAAACGATCCCATCATCATATTTGTTTGTTGTTTTCTAGCCTGAGCAGACCGAAGCTAGATTCGGTCATGGGCATCGAAATAAAAAGGGGGCGTTTTTCTGTTCTGTACCTGCTCATCAGCTACTAGAGAACTTGGATTTTGATATCGCTTTAGCCAGGCTGTTAGTTTTAATTCAGATTCTGCTTATCGGTTACCGGCTCTTATTGATTCCCAGTTTCAATTCCAATAAGGTAAAAGTCAAATGTTTAGAAAACAAAACTTTATTCTTTTCAGAGCTTTCTTTGACTTCTATTGTTTCATTAAAATTAGTCAATTTCAGTTCTCTAATGTTCTCATTTTTTTTAACAGGTACCCGGTTCTTGGCAATTTGCAATCCGTTCTAATTGGTTCTTGGTTTTCGGTTACCAGCCCTACAACCGGCTGGCTAACATAAAATATAAAAAAATGCCAGAGGAGAGGAGCCAGATAAGTCCTCTGTCGATCCTTTACTCTGGAAATCAGCAAGCATTAAATAATCATGATCAAAACATGTTTTTGCATTTATAGTAACAATTTGGATGTGATGATAATGGCTTTGAGAGTATGGACATTTTTGGTTTAGGTACCTTGAAAAGTGCTTGAATTTTACTCTTAAAAAGCTGTAACTCTGTCATTAATCATGATTAGTCGCAAACTAAAGATAATCAGAAACTAAAGCCATGATGCTGATATTTCTTTCAATTCATCCTCCTGTCAACACACCAGTCACACCCAGGCCTTGACATCGTAATGAGGTGTGGTCACTATCGATGACTTCTAAAAATAAAAGGCTTTGATATGTTTAAATTATGCATCACCTCAGCTCAATGAAACCATAGCTTGACTGTTAAAAGACAAACTCTGTGATTCATAATTTGAAATGTGAACTGAACATAACTTGTTAGTAATTCGGAGGTAGCGTCGGATGGATTTAGCAAAAAATAACACAAGGGCAGGCAAAGATAACGTATCGGTAAGACCAGACACTTACTGACCAGTATTGACCCCGAGCTCTCAGACAGTCTTTGACCGTCTACTTTCTCTCTCTCTCTCCCACCCCTCCTTCCTCCTGCAGGGAGGTGTCGGAGCCCAGCGCGGCCGCCGTGACAGAGGTGGAACCAGACTCGGAGAGCTCCGCGGCCCACCAGCTGCCCTCCGGGGCAGAGCCGGAGAAGAGCGAGGGCCACCTGGAGGAGGTAAGGTCACTGATAGGGTGGGGGATGCCCGGGTCTTAGCTCTGTCTCCCACTAACCTGCATCCTCATTCATATAAAAGCATGTGTAGTTGGCAGCACAAGTTAAGAGGGTCACTTAAAACCAACACAACCCCAAGGTTTTTTATTTTTTTATTTTTTTAACAACCACAAATTCCTGTGGAGATTTTATCCTGGCGATTCTGGCTCCATATACACTTTCTGCATCATTTTTAATCTCTTAAATGCTCATCAGATTACTCAATTTTCCCACAAATTGTCATAGGTGAACGAACCGGGGTTGGGTTGGAGTTGGGTCCTGGGGTAAATAGAAATGAACTAATCCTTTCCATCTGTGTTTAATGCAACTAATATTTCATAACTTAGATGATCTCTCACACACTTGCCTTTTGCCTTGTCTGGTACCTGTAGAGGGATGTTAAGTGTTGATGCTGCTGGAGTGCAAGTAGTGATGGTAATCGTGTGTTAAATTAGACATCCATGCTGCAGAACGTGCATGCTTTTCTCTCTGTGTGTGTGTGTGTGTGTGTGTGTGTGTGTGTGTATGTGTGTGTGTTAGGGAGGGTGGAAGTGAGAACGTCAGGGCCCTGACACTCCAAGCCGATTAGCGTCTGTGGTCAACCACGGCCCCCAGTTTTCATCACGTATCTGGCAATGTTGGCACAGTCCAAACGATGGAGAACTTTGAATCCATGGCAGAGGCTTTCGCTGCTTTTGGTCCAGTTTCTCTTCTTGCCTCCGCCTTTTGTCCTTCTGACAACACCAGGACAAAGCAATGCAAAACCTTACAGTGCCACTTGCAACTTTCTATCAGACATATTCTCAATTTGCCAAGCTATAATGAGACTAAAAAATAAGTGATCAGTTATTTCCTCTCCTGCAGGCATGCACTTCAGCTGCCAGCATCACCTGTCATCTTTGTATTTGGGTGAAACTTGTCCAAAAGCATTTGATCAGTCTGCCTTAGTCAGCTCAACTTCTTGCATGTGGTGTGTCAGGGTCTTAAACGTACAATATGTCATTTTTCTGCCGTTAGGGATCTCTCAATCAAAACAATAACAGCTTGTTTCTCTGATAACTTAAGATCCAGACGTCCGATGACTAAAATCCTTC
This sequence comes from Heterobranchus longifilis, assembly GCA_028570985.1. Classification (NCBI taxonomy): domain Eukaryota; kingdom Metazoa; phylum Chordata; class Actinopteri; order Siluriformes; family Clariidae; genus Heterobranchus; species Heterobranchus longifilis. Next base: position 16,845 of record JAOVVB010247203.1, on the reverse strand, counting down.
AGCCGGTTAAAATATATAGTTAAAAACAACCAAGATCTGAAAAGTGTATCGTAAAAATGTGGCTTAAAACGGGATAAAAAAGTCAATTTATGGCAGCTTCTGGCAGACAACCACAACGCTGACGCATGAGCAAAGGGGATGTGACGCTATTGACCGGCAACCAAATGTAACAGACCATGTCCTTGATTAAAATGACAGATTTCTCTGGGTTTGTAAACAACGTAAGTACACAATTCAACAAAATATATACCGTAGGTCTTGTCGTTTTTAGACATTTTAATGCGGAAAAATTACATTTATCTTAAAGAGTCATTGTATCAGACCAGAGTATTGCATTTTATGGTATCACAAGCAGTTTCCCTTCTTTAAAAAAAAAAAAAAAAAAAAAAACCTAATTATAGCAGAGAGAATCGTTGCTGGGGCCCATTATAAGGCCCTCACTACTTACTGCTGTTGAAACCAGATGCCCACGAACATACGTTACATTTTAAGCCGGAGATATACTTGTTTTTAGCTACACGTGCACCCGTTTTGTCCGTTCATTGTGTACGTACTCAGAAATTAACACACTAGGCTAAAAAGCAAATGTGTCTCCAGCTTTAGGCACCGAGCTCTAGAGTACCTAATTTAGATTTACTGGCAAGCTGCTATGCAATTGAAGTTATCAGCATGTCTGTTTTTTTCTTTACTGTTTGTGGGTTTCGCCCCCCCCCCCCTTGGGTTTGCATGAATAGTGGACCCTGACAGTGTGTGTAGAGATGCATCAGGGCTTGTTTCTGCTGTTTCTTTCCACCCTGTTTTCATTCTCTCTACTCTCTCGCTCGCTCCTTTCACACTGCCTCTCTCTCTTGTCTCTCTTTTATTCACTCTTTCACTCTCCCCTCTTTGTCCTCTTACTTTCCATCTTTTGCCTTTTGTATCCCATCATGAACGCTTCTCTCTCACTATATATATTTATGGTGTGATTGCTGTTTAAAACCCCATTGATTGCTTTGTTATGAAGGTGCCCATGCCTCTTCCATTGCCCCTAATGGTACCTGCTGCGTACTACTACTACCACCACCACCAACACCAACACCTCCTCCACTCCTCCTACTCCTACAACTCCTGTCCCGCTATGCCCACGTGCGTCGCTGGTACCTGAATTAGGCCCAGAGTCTGCGATCCCATGGCACTGAGTAAAGCCTGCAAGGCCTCCCCCCCGTAACCCTCGGGTGATGTGCCGAGCCAGCAGGAACTGGAGCTCGCATCAGACCGCCACCGACAGCAGTGGCAGCCATGGTAACTGCAGCAGCACCACAGTTGCCATGGTAACCCAGCCTCAGGGGTTGAGAGCCTGCTCGCTGATTTGAACCGGACTGGACTGAACTGCGCTGTGCGGTGGTGATGAATGATGGCGTTAAGGGAAGGGGAGGGCGTCTCTGTATCGCCTCTCCCCGCCTTTCCCATCTGCCATTTTGAGGATAAAGCACGTCCTCAAAAAGTGTTGCCCTCCAACATCCTCGCCTCCGTCCTCCAAAAAGCCAGATGCAGCTCAGAGAAAAGACAAAACTCTGCAGTTCTCCAGTTTTGTTTTTGCCTCTATCTCTAATCCCACACTGCCCCCTGCCTGCGGGGTAGAGTAATGACTTTGGACTGAGAACCCCTGCAATAATCCACACAGTGATCAGGGCATGAGCGTTTATACGATCACTGTTTGAAAACACACCCGAAATGAGCAAATGAAATAATCTGCCTGGAAGTGATGATTATGGGACTTTTTAATGGCAAACTTCGTGGATAAGATCCATCTGTGACATGATGATATGGACTTTTTTTTTTGTTTTTTTTTTGAAAGTGACTTCCATTACTCAAAATGTACATTTTGTCATCATGCTCCAAGTTGCCATTAATAAGAGAACTGTTCCCCTGAACTCAGCACCAGTTCTGCTCTAACAGAGACTTTCAAAGGACACGGTGCCAAGGACAAGTAATCTGACACACGTTGTGCACCAAGACTTTTTTTGTGACACCGAGAGCTGGACAAATCACCGCCTCCCTTCCTCTGCTGCCACACTGTCCGTGAACTCAAGTGTGGATGTTCACGGTATCCTGCCTCTGCCGTGGACCTGACGGATGGACGACTACAGTTGTTGCTGCTGTTTATTTTTTTTCTACATCCGTCTCTTCGCTGCACCCACAACTTGGCCCTTGCCCGTCATATGATTTCATGTGACTGCAGAGGCAAATATACTCATGACGATGTCCTGGATTATAATCTAAACAAAGACACTTCTGGATTACTTTTGCCAACCTTTCATCACGTTGATTCTACCTGTGCTGTCAAGAACTGTGCAGCAAACCTTCTGTCTGTGGAAACCTCACAAACTGTTTAAAAACAGGAACTCAACAGGACACCTCACAACTGTTTCAGGACTGTATATTGGAGAATATGGACAACTATGACATTTAAAGACAGTAAATCCAAGCATCACAAAATGGATTTTTTTTTTACTTGCCAGATGAACCTCACAGATCATGGACTCTAACAAAGTATTCCCCCGCCCCCCGTCAGAATCCATCACAAAGCAATTTCAAAACTCCCCGAAAGACTGAAACGTGACTCTTTGATCAGCAGTCCTCCCCAGCCCCATTCAAGAAAAAAAGTGATCAGTTCCTGCCTGGTGGCTAATCTGCACACTCAAATCAAGCCCCGCCCTCACTCCTCTGCCTTCTCTGATTGGATCCTTGTTGCCTAGATACAGTACACACTGTCGTGCGGTTGGGCCCATAGTCGAGCCAGTAAGGAATCAGGTGTCAAATGGTACCAGGAAATGACTTGTGATTATTCCTCTATTTAAAATATATATTTATATTTTAAAGGATTAACTGTAAAAAAAAAAAAAAAAAAAAAATCTCTTTCCTCTACATCTTTTTTTTGTAAATAAGAGGAATTAATGTTTTTCCTCCTTGTAATTTAGTGCAAATTTTTTGAACTGTCACGTGTACTGCAGTTTTAATTTGATATTTTGACACCGAGATTAGTGTTCATCATACATTTGATAAACGCCGCTGGTCTCCAGTTGTGTGTTGTTGAACAACAAAGGTGAATTTAAAACTGCAGTACCGAAAGTCCTGCTGGCAGATCTTTGAGTCTTCAGCTCTCCGTTCTCCACCTCTGCTGCACAGAACTCATCTGCGCTGACGACATTCAACAATGTCAGTCAACTGCAAAACTTGATTCAGTTCTGAAGCCATGGTTTTGATAAATGAGCACCACACAGAAACAATGCTAGAGCTGCTCAGGACAGATATGCTATTATCATACCATTTCTACAGAATTAATATGACAGTGGATGTGGCTAATAAAATGGAATAGAATTGAATAGAAAAGGTTGCAATTATTACTGGATTGGGAGGTAAAGAATCAGACACACAGTATGCATTCCAGACGGGTTTAAAATCACGTAAATGTACAGTGATATTGAGAACAGAGGCGTCAGAATGCACTACGGAGCGATCGATGCGCCACTGCAGCCAGGTAGCCTTTCTGTAACAGCTGTTTTGGTGGCTTTAGGGTAGAGCTAGGCGATATGGCCAAAATATCTTGATATATATCACGATATAGCATGTTTTCCAGCTATACATTATGTTTACATGCATGCACACAAATGGTGTGAAACTACAATCTTCAAATAATATTCCCTTTAAAATATTTCACGTCAGATTTTCTTTTGCTTGTTTTTTTTAATCAAATTTAGACGACGTGATTGTGCGTCACGATATCTCGATACCTGATTTCATCACGACACGATTCCATTTAAAGACTATAAATCATCATATTGAATTATCGCCCAGCCTTACTCTTAGTTATATTGTTAGTTTGACAGGCCTTTGAGAGTGCTTCCATTATATATTTTTTTAAAACCCTGCCTGTGCGGACAGGATTTTTTTTTTTTTTTTTCAGAAAAAAAAACGTGTGGAATAGGCCTCGGAGTGTAATCTCGTAAAAATGTACCGCACTGAGATACGACCAAGTTTGAGCTTTACACAGGCCTACTCATGTCTTAATGCACATCATGTGCTTTCTATGTCCTTAGTCGAACACACGCACACACTCTCAAGGGGAGTAGTGTAATGATTTATCCCAGTGTCTTTGAGCAGAGGTGGAAGGCGGAAATGTGTCTGGAGTCTCTCTGTATCGACCACGAACTCTCTCCATAATGTGGTACAAGTGGAGCCTCCAGGCCTCTGTTACTTTAACCCCCCGCCCCACCCCTCCTCCACTTTTCCTGTTTCACCTCCTCTCTGTTGTTGCCTGTTTGGGTTTTGACTCTTGGTTCTCATCTCGCCCCGCACCCCTGGGGTTTCTGTATGTTCTCTCTCTGTCTCTCTCTCCTTGCAGAGCACCACTCCTAAAGCTTTTGCCGCTCGCAAGATATCCCTGACCAGTGAGTATACCAGTTGCATCTTTCGTCCTACGTGAGGACTCTAAGCATTTAAAACTCTTGTGTCTAATGTTTGTTTTTTTTTAAGCTGCAGATTAAAGTTTTTGATGTAAAACAACCTGAAAACTGTCAAAGAGTACGTCAACATTTGGATAAAAATGAATTCACACTCTTTGTGGATGGTAATGTTGATTAGAAAAAAAATAAACCAGTGTTATCCGAATAAGAGTCGCTAACATGCTGGCTGGTTGATGATATATTAACAACAGAAACACATTTTTGCTCGTATCTGACAATGCGCTCTTGTTCGGGAAATGTAGTTTTTTTAAGTAGTTGCATTGAAATAGTCAGTAGATGCTTCGAAATACATTTCCCATGATGCATCGCTCCTCAAAGTCTTAAAGACACACACACTCGTCCTTAACAGTAGATAAAGTTGGGACAGATCACCAGCAACGCAACCTATCGCACTGTTTTCATATTTATCTTTGCACATAATTTTAATAACAAATGCGAGCAAAACTGTCGCACTGTACAGCCCCGATGTGCTGTGGCCGGTTGCACAGAACACCTTAAGTTTCAAATTTAAATATGACATTTATCATTTAGTTTCTCCTTAGATGAGGAACTTACTGAAGGATGTTGCACAGAATCCCTTAAAAGGTTTCCTTGGTTAAAGAAACGTTAAGGCATTTACTACATAGAGATGTTTTACAGCGGTAAAATGCTACTGTTTCCTTGGAGACCGTTTGTTTGCTTGCACTTAGGATATCTGGGCTGCGTCCGAAATCGCATACTACACACTACATACTCAATACGTATACTATCGTTCATTTGTCTAAATAAACAGTAGTATGGATGGATCCTTTCAGACGCGCTGATCTGTAATTTCCGTTTGAGCCTCCTTGCCGGTTGGACACGTAACTATGGTAACCCGTGCCAACTTCTGCTCTACCGTCGTCACCAGATAATGTTTAAATTACTGGAAAGGATAAGCAGCTAATCCGACGGTCGCAGGTGACAAAAATCGCTGATTTTTAATATGCAGAAATGTAAATTGAAGCGTGATTGACATTAGAGTTGTGGGATATTTAACATACTGTAATATTTCACCAGAAATATTAGCATGTTAATATGGAATTTCGAACACAACTCTGTTATCCTCTCATCTGTTATCGTCTCACACAGTTGTCCTATAGATGGTAAAAGAAAATGGCAGGAAAAAAAAGATCAAAAAACCAAATTTGGTCACAGGAGGAACAGATTATACTTATGGAGGAATACAATAAAAGTAAAAACTAAATTGGATCCGCAAATAACGGCAAACAGAAAACAACGAATGTGGGAGGAAATTGTAACGAAAATTAATTAACTTGTCTGTTCTGGCAAATAAAAAAAAAAGAGATCACCAATTACAGGAAGGAATGCAATAAAACTGATGCGAATAAGTTTAACATTTAACTTAACGTTTCTAAGGTCTTTTGTGCAACGGATTAACTGACTTTGAGGAATTACTTAAAACCAAGATAAGGAGAAAACGGTGTTTTGTGAAACTGGCCCCAACTTTTGGCTACAAAAACAATCACCAAGCTACAGTATTTCCTGCTGTTTGATTCAGGGAGGACCACTACATTTATCTACTGCATGGTTGTTATTATTCTTCACTGCATACTGTATCCATAATCTCTGTGTGGCCGAGAGCAATTCACATGAAGCATTGTGCGCAGAACTTTGCTCTTAGCGCTTTGCTGCCAAGGAATGTGTAAAAACATGTCGAAATATTGTGACTGAAATGATTTAATCACGCAGTTCCATTTATAAACTCCGAAATCTTAAATTAGTTACTGCCACCCTTTGGCAAAACTATCCGGGAGCGTATTTAATCAATTATTTCTGCTTTTAGTCTATGAGCTTGCAGTAACTTGTCACTGAAATTCTGCTGAGCAGCAAATCATCCATTTTTTTTCCCCCCTCTCTCTGTACTCATTGATGAACGGCGTGTTTTTGACTCATCTGCAGGCAGTAAGACGTCTCCAGCCGCCACAGACGGAGGAGCGGGCGAGCCCGAGACAGGAAGTGCGGCAGGGAGGAAGAGGCGGTGGGGCTCCAGCACAGCAGTCACTGCGAAGAAACCATCCTTCAGCATCACCACTGACTCACTGAAGGTACTGGCACGCCAGACAGACCAGGAGCAGGTGTCCGTGCAGGCGTGGGAAAAATGCGGAGAATATATTTGATGATTTCGATGGTTGGAGCTGATATCAGGGTCTTAAAAGTCTTAAAAGGCTTGAATTCATTCATCTCAAAATAAAAAGCATTAATTGGTAGTAGAATGTCTTAAATCAATCAAGACATGGGAAGTAAGTCAGTTTTTTCTGATAAATGGTGACCTATTTTTTTAAATAATTTACAGAATGCATCTCGCATTAATGTGCGAATTCAATGAAAATTGGCTATTTAACCAAGATTTTGCGGCATGGCTGAAACTGGTACCATTGCATGCGAGGCTCGGTGTATTTTATGCAAAAGGTTTTTCAAACTCGGCACGATGGGAATCAAGGCAGTGGAATCCCAGAGTGAGAAACGCAAAATCGGCAAGAAAACTCCCCAACGCACGCCACATCTTTCCCAGTTTTGTTCTACCCTCGTCTCTGCCACGTCATAGAATTATGTTATAATAAACATTCAGGTAAAGTCTCAAAAAGTCTTATCTAACTTGCCTTAAACTGGAGGAACCCTGTGATATTTTGGCCAATATTGATTGACCCTCTTTGTAAAAACCTGATCTTTACGTATTGGCTGGTTCTGTAAAGTGTATTTGTTTCATCCGATTTAAAACTGATGGCCTTCTGACAGCTACGGCTTGATTACATCTTCCCCCAAATCACAAGATTTCTTTCCAGCTCTGTGTCAGTGTTTCTGAAACTCGACTGTGAAATATGATTAATTTCAAAACATCACGAGTGTGCTGGGAGAAATTAGGAGATTTTATCGAAACGATGAAACGCTCATTATTTACAAACCTTAGCGAAATGACAGAGGGAAAACGAAACCGTTATCCATCTTTTCTTGCCGTGTATCAGCTAACAGATATTTCTGTATCCCTCTCTGGTCCCTCTTTTTCCTCCATCGTCTCCCGTCTGTGTCTCTGTCCTTCAGTCTTTGATCCCAGACATCAAAGTGAACCAGGAGGCGGTGGTGGAGCTGCACCCAGAGGAGCTGCAAATGTCCGGGGACGAGGAGAGCCTGGACGCCGGCCGGGGCGACCAGGACAAAGGCCTCAAGATCCGACGCACCGTCACACAGGTCAGAAGAGGCACACTGCGTCACTGCTGACCGATGAATCAGAATCATTTTATTACCAAGTCGTTTTCACGGACCAGGAATTTGTCATGATGTCACGATGCATAACAAGAAACAACACAAGCAAAATATACACAAAACAAAAATAGAACCAAAGATAAACAAAGAGGAAAGCACAAATATGTACAAGTGAGGAATAAATATAAGATTAGATTGCGTTAATGTAACGCATTGTGTTATGAGTTGAGTACTCCGGTGTGCAGAGGTTATAAAGTGCAGAGTTCACAGGTGTGCAATGAACAAGTAGTGGTCTTGAGTGGAATGGGGGACCATGTCAGTGAGGGTCCCGGGTCTTGTTAATGAGTCGGGAAGAAACTGTTCTTGTGGCGTTCGGTTTTGGCCATAATAGACCTCAACCTCCTGCCGGAGGGGAGTTTTTGAAACAGATTGTGACCGGGGCGAGAGGGATCATCCACGATCTTAAGAAATTAATTAGAAGATTGTATACTTTCTATGATGCCGTTCCTTGCAGATTCCCTAATGTAACCATTCATATCTACACAACCAATGTGTTTATGATTACATTGTTTACTACAGGACACAATTGTTTACAATAGTACAAAGTTCTTCATAGGTCTACCCTCTTCAAGTGCTCTCAAAGTGCACCAGAATAAAGCTTTTAACCTTTAAAATGTACAAAATGTGTCCCCTTCCCTGCTTCAGTGTTGGTACAGTAAGAGAGACGGGCCTTTTCTGATTTGTCTCCCTTTCTTCTCGTGCTCCAGATGCCAAAGCCTGCCCCAGCGGTGAGTTCATGTGCGCCAACCGCAAGTGCTTGGCCACCGTCTACGTGTGCGACGGTGACGACGACTGTGGAGACGGCAGCGATGAGCTCAAGTGCACCTCCCCTCTGACCTGCGGGCCCAACCACCTCCGCTGCAACACCTCGGAGTGCGTGCCGCTCATGTGGAGCTGCGACGGAGACCCCGACTGCTCCGACAGTTCGGACGAGGGGCCGGAGCGCTGCGGCGGCGACGGGGTCCCGTACCTGCCCAACCGCCGGACAAACTGCACCGCTGGGGAGTTTCGCTGCGCCAACGGGGAGTGTGTGCGTCTGACCTGGAAGTGTGACGGAGATCCAGACTGCAAGGACAAGTCCGATGAGTCCGACTGCCGTGAGTTTCGTTTCTTGTATTCCTCCTCTTTGTACCGTGCTCTCTGGCGCAACTTTGTTTTCCCTCGCAGGAGCTTATTTAAGTTTGTATTGCATGTATGTTATTTTATGAAGGCTGTCCCTCTTCATATTTGAAAGGCCGTCCTCTGTGTCTGAAAGGGTTTCTGAACATATGGAATATGTAAGTGGGTTGAGGTTTAGTTTCAGTACAATAGAGAACCATGGAGAGGCTATAGCTGTGCCCCAGTTCCATGCTAAATGCTAATTCTAAGCAGGTTTGGAGTGTGTAGTCTCACTGGAAATGTATATTTCAAAGAGCAGAATGCATATGTACATGCTTTTCATTGTGCTGTTAATGTACACTATAGTCCCACAATGCAATGCACAAAGAAAAGGGAGGAGCTATTCGTAGCTGCAAAACATTAAATAGCCTACATTTGCAGATGGTGGTAAAACAGCTTGAAAAAGATTAAAAAATAATAATAATGTATAAAATCCTAAGGAAAAACATTTAGCTTTCTCTTTGGGAACTTTAATTAACAGCGGTTTTCAAAGTAACAGTTTGACTGAATTCTGTCGGCCCACAAATTGCATAATTTCCTGTTTGAAATCTTGTGTACTAACTTCAAAGAGAAAGCACTTTATTTTATAGTGCATTCTGTTTACAATTAGTATGTAGGAGGAAATTGGTACACAGCACATCTCTCCAGCTCGAGGCTGCTCCTATAACCATGGTTACACACACGCAACACACGCCTGTTCTTGTTTGCAGTGGGCAGTTTTATTCAAATTTCTGTGGGTTTTAATCTTGTTTACATCTAACGAGTTATATTGTGTTTGGTTAGTGTTTGAGTTGTTTGTCTTTCTTTTATTCTGCATATACTGTATTACCACTATGAATATTTTAACCAGTAGCACTTTTTTACACTGATTATAGTTGTGTTGTTGAAACATAACTTCAGACCAATCAAATTCCAATACATTCAGAAATAATTACACAGATGTAGGCTTGGGCGGTATCTATTTTTTCACACCTTCTTCATACCGTCTTGCCATTTTTTCAGGTTATACGGTATATGACAGTATTTGTGTGAAAAAAAAAAATCTTCATGTGGCGAAATATTGACGGATCAGAGCTCCATTCAGAAAACAAGCATTTTAAAAGTTGTTTACTTGTTGTCTTGTGGACACACCTGACAAAGCATGAACTCATACTTTTTACAAATCTTCATCATGATAGAGATAATTCAGCGTACTTTTGATCCTTTTATTGCAATTATATCACGTCAAAAATCTGTTGATTTTGGGTGCATACCGCTGTAGTAGCAGCCGCTCCATCATGCCCTCAGAACTCCATTCAGAAAACAAACGTTTTAAAAGTTGTTTACTTGTTGTCTTGTGGACACACCTGACAAAGCATGAACTCATACTTTTTAGAAATCTACATCACGCTGTCGTCATTTCGGTGTATTTTTGAGCCATTTATTGTAATTAAAAATCCTAATACGTACCTCAAGTAGCGCTGGAACCTGCACTTATCCAATTGTAACGTTACTTCCTGAAGAAAGCAGTGAAAGTGATGCCGCCCAAGCCTACGCTGAATGCCAGTTTTATCTCTGTGTGGTCAGTAGGTGAAGATATCTGTTTGCTTTGAGACTGGAGAGCGGAAACTATCTCAACAGACAATATTTCCTCCCTCTTCCGAGGTGTTACTTTGTCATTTAGCACATTTCCACTCCGTTGGGAGTTGGGGTAGGGTTTCTTCTTCTCTTTTTTTCTTCTAAATGTGTCTGGTAAAGAATGTGTTTCTGTTGATAAACACGGTGTGAAGATGGGGCCTTGTGATAAAGCAGGTTTTCCTATTAGCTGGTCATGGATGGGGGAGCCCCGAAGCTCTTGTCTCACTAAGCCAGAGTGTGAAGCCCAGATAGTCCCTCTATTCATTATCAAGATGTACAGTGCACACATCAAGCCCACCTCTCACACTCTGTGGTGTCATATAAGCAGCACTTACAAGAGATTGATCTTTTGTTCGCCAACTGGATCCCTTCATTAAGACAGGGGCCTGGAGGCGGTTAGAGGCACAACCTCCTATTTGTCCAGGCGTTACCGTGGTTACCATTTACCACCTATATTTCTTCACATGCTTTATTGTCAATATGAGGATTGATTTGTCGTACATTGAGCATTCTGCCTGTCAACTCTGAAGACAATGCTGCTGTGATTCATTAGTATATTTCCCACATTGAATATAAAGCGTGTGCATGTGTAGGTTACTGACCAATCAGATCTCTAGATTGGTCTCCCAGATACCATCTCCTCAGACACACTGTATAAAGAGTACAGGGTTCCTACGCAGTATGGAAAAGTATGGAATTTGATTTGAGTAATTTTCCAAGTCTGGATAAGTTTGGAAAAAAGAAAAGAAAGTATGGGAAAAATATTTGTGTTTCCAGACTATTGCCCTTATTCTGTTTTCTAAAATGCAAAAATCAGAATTTCTAAAAAATGAATTAAATACAAGTGTTTTTCATGGCATTTGGAGACAAAATGTTTACCACTATGTGACAGTACGTGTCCACAGGGACCGTCTTTTTTCCACACTTTCCATTCATTGCCGTGCAATGCATTCTGGTAATTTCCGAAAGATGCCGGCTCCTCATTTGCATATAGTTGAGGTCTGGGCTACTTTATGCAAATCAGGAACATCCAGCACCACTCGCTGCTTCTCGAAACTCACGAAAATCTTTTAAACTAACCGTTTTCAATCTAAATTTCAGATTCAGTAACTGCACGGCTTATATTTCTCGCCTCAATTGTTTTCAGAAACACATTTTTCGGTGAGCTATTTTTGTAATATAAGAGAAAGTTCCCGCCATGTTGGGTCTGGTGTGAAATCTGTGAGGAGACAACGCACGAGTGAAAGCATTCGTCCAATCGGGTGCAGCAAAGTGTGAAGGAGGCGGAGCCTGGATGTTTTCTTTGTTGGTCATTAGTCATGGAAGATACATTGACAACTGCTGTGTCAGGATACAGAAGCGTCCAATGCTGGGAAGCAGCGCGATCCCTCGTGTCTAAAAATGCCGCTGTGCACACGTACCATGAGAGGGCGGGGCCAGATAATAAACATAGCTATTTGTACTCCGATGTCAAATATGGTCTGAAAAATCTATCGAGAAGTCTGGAAAGTTGAGTCTGGAATTTTAAAATGGAAAATGCGTAGGAACCCTGAGAGTATGCTCCTCATATGTTTGTATGTGCATACATGTGTGTGTGTGTGTACATGTGTATTCAGGCTACGGCAGCCCGGTCTCCATTACATTCACTCAGTTCTGCTCATCTTGTGATAACACTAAATCATATCCCCCCCTCAGTCATATATATTGCTTTTTAGTGCGGTTTAGAAAGGAGTTATATGAGCACACTGGGCCCCGTTGATGAAAAGCTTGTCTGTGCTTGGGATATTAATGAAATGTGGTGTGGCTTCATGCAGCCTCCATCTTTGCGTTGCTATATTGAAAATCATTCATCACACGCCCTCAGGTTGACGGTCTCTGTCCTCGGCAGCACCTAACAATGCAGGCTGTGAATGGATAGAAGTACAGTACTGTGTTACACGTTACTGTACCACATTTTTAATTTCATGCATGCTTCTAGAAAGGATTTTTTTATAATAGATTTTGGGGCAATTCCTGCCTATTAAACGAAAGTAGAGAGACTCATGAAAAACTGAGTGCAAAAAAGCGGACAGTGGCTGGTTTCGACCCCAGGATGTTGTGTTCCTCTTGAAGGGATTAAAGGGGATTTACAAGTCCAATTTGAAGTGTGTGTTTATGTGTGTGTGCTTGCCTCCTGCAGCCCTGTTGACGTGTCGTCCCGATGAGTTCCAGTGCGGTGACGGTTCCTGCATCCACGGCACCAAGCAGTGTAACAAGGTCCACGACTGTCCTGACCGCAGCGATGAATCCGGCTGTGTCAACGGTGGGTACACCTGTCATCTGCGTGTCTGGCTGCCAGAATTTGTCCTCCTCTCTGTCTGTGCAGCTGTCGTCTTCTTGTATGTCTGTGTCTGTTTGGATCCGTCTTTCTATTTATTGTTCTGTCTACTTGGTAGATTCAGCGTGCCTCTGCCTTTGTGAAATACTTTAAAACACGAGTTTGTAATGGCCAGTGATGACTTTGTGGCTACAGGACCTGTGTGATCTGTATGTTTGACCAAAACCTCCCAGCAGCTGTATTTGTGGTAGAAATAAAGGAAAATTAAGATAAAAGTAACATAGCTGTGTAGGGCTGTCCACTGAAAGTCGAAGATTCAAAGCATCAGTCGGCTGAGATGCTTCAAGTCGTCAGTGTGTAGTGTACTTTCGGTCCTCAGAATTCAGAGTGAGACGTCTTCTCTTTAACGCAGCTCTGATTTTAAGTTTCACTTTCAGTTTTACAGTCAGCTGCGAGCAGTGAAACTCAACTTCTGATTAGAAGTGGTGAATTTACAGCCCACAGCAACTGGGGTCGCCTCTTCCCGCCCATCTTCTCCGCCTCCTTTGGAAGTGAAATCTCGTTGGTGCGGTGGCGATCACGGAGGTTAGCTTAGCTGTGTTGCCAGATCTCGCAAGACTTCGTTCCTAATACAGAAAAAGGTCTCGAACAAAGTTAATTTTCTCCTGATCTCTCCGTCTAAAAAATGTCATTTTAGTGTCAGATTGTTGAGGAGATGTGTGGCTTCTTGTGAAAACTGGGTCCAATTTTTACTTTGGTGACTATGGGGCAAAAGGATCGATCATAATCTGTGATCACGTTCACTTCTTCCATTGGAATCAATACATTCAGAACTGCTTGTAGTCTCCTAAAGAGGCGGGGCCCTAACTAAACCCACGTGACACAGAAATAGGAAGTCACTCCAAGATGGGAGGTCTCGGTTTATCCCAATGTCTCTGGCTACAGTCGCTGGCTTATCTTTGATACCTCGTGTCGCCAAAAAAATGTTGTTGTACCTCTGTCGTGACCATAGTTAGCATGCATTAGCTCGGAGGGCTAACTCAGCGTGTTTACTATATTATGTGAACGTCGCTGTCCTGCTGAACCCTGTTCAAAAATCTGGCAGTTTATTAAAGCGTTGCTTGTTAGTCTCTACATAAATCAATAGATTAAATGTTGCGACTATATCACAAAACATAAACTGTAATAAAACAGGCTTACAACACAGAACGGATAGTCGAATCGTGGTATTGAACAGCCAAATCCGAGTCGACTGACGCAGTTCTGAGTCAGGTACAGCCCTACAGCTGTTACCACAGTTCGTGCTACAACTATAGACTGCGATTGCCGATTTTTTTAACAGTCTGACCTGCCGATTCAGGTGACAAATGCACTACGTTTCCTGGCTGCTTCAATAAAAGCCACCCGTGTTTTGCCAGTTGAGGTCTTATAATGTGAAGCAGGATCGGTAGGCAGCGTTCCATTTGTATTAAAAGGAATTTATTAGAGCTTTGATACGGTGAGTGAACAGTAAACAGTCTGATATTTATTTAATCTTTATTTAATCAGGCAATCTCATTGAGATTAAGATCCAAGAGAGACCCGAGAACAAGAAACATTCTCGTTGTAAAAACAGTTACAAGAATCATAAAAAAAACATCAGATAACAAAGCTTTAAAATCTCCAAGGGCAATACTCTAGTTTGAGGGAAGTTTACAGTTCATTCCACTTAAAAAGGTGCTTAAAAACTGAAACCAGTTCTGCCAACATTAGCGCGTAGAAGGTTAAGTAGTTAATGGATCGTGTACTGTAGATTTAAATGAGGAGAGATGTGAGGAAGTTTCAACAATAGAGCTTTGTAAATGAATAGCATGAGATGGATATTCTTGACTCTTAAGGTCCCATCCAACCATGTGTTACAGAGAACCACGATGAGTAGGAAATGTGCCATTTGTGATGAAGTGTAATGCATTGTGATACAGCAGGTTTAACAGCTGAGGTGTTGATGGGGCAGCAGGATATCACCACAGTCAAGGACAGACGTGAAGGTTGACTGCACAACAGATTTAGGGTTGGAAGAACACAGGCGTCCTTTAATTCTATACAACAAGACCAGTTTGATTTATCATTTCTGAGTCAAATGTTGAATATGCATCTTGAATGACAGTCTGCTGTCAAGCCAAATTCCTAAATATTTGTATGACTCAGCAAGAGTGATATGGGTGGCATTTAGAGTTTTAATGGCAGGATGGTGGAGAATACCATGTACTTTGTCTTTTAATGATAATTGGAAAGCATCAAAGGAAGACGAGTCAGGGCCTGGGACATATACAGTTGTATCATCAGCAAAGAAATGGACATTGAAGTATTGATTAGGGAGAATGATGGACCCAAAGGATAGACCCCTGTGGCAACCCATTTCTGATGGTA
Organism: Heterobranchus longifilis; assembly: GCA_028570985.1. Classification (NCBI taxonomy): domain Eukaryota; kingdom Metazoa; phylum Chordata; class Actinopteri; order Siluriformes; family Clariidae; genus Heterobranchus; species Heterobranchus longifilis. The sequence goes on along the minus strand of JAOVVB010247203.1, from coordinate 1,536 downwards.
AGATGGTTTGACTGAGTACCATCAGAAACTACAGTCTGAGCTCTCTCTTGCGCTTTTTCCACCAAATTAGCTCTGGTTCTTGAACCGGTTCCGTTCAGGATTCTTTGAACCTTGGTGCTGAACCTTGTGTCCACCACTTTTGAGTGGAACCATTGTAATCAATGATGTGTCATCAACGTAGGGCATTGCACAATGCTTAACGGAAGTAAACAGCAGCAGCAAGGCGGTGGATCGCCTTGATTACCTGCAAGCTTTTGTTGTGTTATAGAGAGGCCAAGTCCCGCCCCTTCCGGTGGACCCCATGGGACACCATCCTCTCTTTCCAACCTGTAGAATATGACACCTCTGGACCAATTTATTTTTGGTCAAAATGCTCCGAACGGTTCAAAGTCAGGTGCACGAACTGGAACAGAACCAGTTCCGTGTTGGTGAAAAAGGGGTGTGTGTGAGTGGAACCAGTTAACCATGGCGTTATCCAGACCTATAGACTGTAGTGTGTGGAGTAGGATTTTCTGATCAACGGTATCAAATGCTTTTGAGATGTCAACGAAAGGCAGGGCAGCACAAAACAGTTTTTTATCCACGACGGACGCTGAAATGACCGAAAGTGATAAAAGAACGCTGAATTACATGCTGCATTGTTGTTTCCTGTGGATGCCTCGTGCGTAAGTAGGCAATTTAAACGGAATGGCGGACCCCGCCTCTCACAACGAGTACTATATAGAGAGGTAATTACAGAATGTAAATGCATGGAATGGCTATTGCAGAAAAATATATGCAGACCATAAACAGCATCAAAAATAGGGTTTGATTTTATGAAAACCATAAGGCTTATAATTTCCTTTAAATGTACGTGGGGTTTTTTTCTGAACAGAAATGATTGCTATAATCACCATTAAAGTTATGTTGTGTGGCTCCTGCCCAGAGCTTTTTGTGTAGGCTTGAATTCACGACTTCTCCCTCTTCTGACTGTGATGCATAATTTACCAGCGTACTGCAAAATGGCGTTACAGGAAATTAAGCCCTAGCACTGTGAAAGTGGACCAAATCAAGGTTCAGATCTTATTCCACAGGGCTCTTTATGCTGCATGGTATGAATATCTGAGCGAGGAGTATTTCACTTGTTTCATGTGATCCTTCAGTAATTTGGTGAACCACAGGAGATATTCAACGTGACTTCACACACTTTTTGATGCTCGAGGTTCCGAATCAGTTTGCAAGAGCTTATGCAAATAAAGGTTTGTGAAGTTTATAGTTTAGATACTGATCTGTCTTCTGCTTTTTTTTTTCTGTTGCAGCCACCAAATGTGAGGGACCCCTGAAGTTTCTGTGTAAGAACGGAGAGTGCATTGATAGCTCCAAGGTGTGCGACTCTGTCAAGGACTGCAAGGACCGATCAGATGAGCCCAAGAAGGAGTGCGGTAAGAGGACTTTTTCTGCACACAGGTGCTTGGTTGTAACCATAGAAATTAAATTGGATAGAAAGGACATCGGCATTCAAATCAACAGAGCAGAATGGTCAGAGCGGCGGCCATT
>JAOVVB010247148.1:0-20924 GCA_028570985.1 Heterobranchus longifilis | reverse complement strand
ATTGGTTTAAAGAAATATAAACAGGCCAGGGAGTTGTTTCCACTATACCAGAGTGAAAGACATTCAATCCAGACCTCTGGACACAGCACTGTGGAGATAGGTCTGGGGATAGGACTAGGCACGGTGTGTCAGTTTCTGCTTGTTACAGGCATGTTGTCTTTTCAAAATAAACTTCCATGTTCTCAGGAAATTCCGCTCATTACATGTCTACAGTTTCCTTTTGAAATAAACTTCCAATGTAGGTTTACTTTGTTTTTAGGTTTACTTGGTTAGGTTTAGACAACAAAACTACTTGTTTAGGTTTAGAAAAACATTTTAAAAAACAGTTTGTTACCTACATTAGCTTACGTTTGAGGCGCCACTCAAGAATGTTACGTAAGGAACTTTACGTAAGAAAGTTAACTTACGTAACTGTAAATAAGTGGTCTTCTGTGTCTGTATTTGTATGACACATCATCGGCAGTTTTTTCACAACAGATTTCTGTATCATTTTGTTTTGTCTGTGCTCTTCACACTAGTGTAACATGGGCATGACTCAGTATGAAAAAGGTAATTTCATGTATTTCTGTGCACTAATAAGGATTTAACAATATTTGGATCAAAATGTGATGATGGTGGTGGGTTTGTTAATCAAATCTGATCAATGCCATTTGTTGTGGAATGACTCTTTAATAGTGTCTCGGCTACAGTCACTCTGCAGAGTGGGCGTGTGCATGAAAACAAACAGACGAGAGGAAAGAAACTGAAGGCTGGCTGTCAGTTTGAGGCTCACCTCAAAGTTAGCACGGGCAGGTGAAGCTCAGGTCCAGTCCATCGACGATGTTCTGGTTGTGATCTTCTGGTTGGTTAAAAAAGGAAACAATTCTGCAGTTAGTCGGTTTAACAGTTTCCAGCTAAAGACGAGTATAAAAACAGGTGCAGGTTTTCTCTCAGTCAACATCTCCACCAGCTCTGAGGACTGAGAATCCCAACTGCAGTGGGAGGTCGTATAATACTCCCAAAACAGGGATGGGACAATAATCGATTTTTATTGTGGATCGCGATTAAAAAAAAAACCTTCATCGTGGTGAATTTCCATTATTGGGATAATCGTGAATATCCTCACGAACTGACTGCAGTTTACTACAGTGTCCAATCTGTGATGCAATAAAAATATGTTTCTTAAAAAAAAGTCGTAATGTTTTGAGAAAAAAGTTGTAATGTTTTTCCTGAAAAAAGTTGTAATGTTTCTCAAAACAAGCTGTAATGTTTTGAGAAAAAAGCCGTTAATGTTTCAAGAAAAAAAACACATTATGAGAAAAAAGTCGTCATTTTTTGAGAAAAAAAAAAAACATTATGAGAAAAAAAATCTTAATTTTTCAAGAAATGAGAAAAAGTCTTTGAGAAAAAAAGTTGTAATGTTTCAAGAAAAAAGTCCCAATAAATCAAAATGTAATGTAAAGTGATTGCAGTGTGTTTTAGTGCCACTTTAAACATATTTGGGACAATATCATGAATCGCAATTATTTTGGCCATGATAATCATGACATGAAATTTTCATATTGTCCCATTCCTACTCCAAAATGTTCCTGCGAAACATTTCTTAGCAGAGTGCATTTACTACTTCCAGTCAATCCAGTGATGCTCAGTGTTATTTTTTCTGTTATGTATGATCTCTATCACTCGTGTGTCACTTATTTTCTCTATTAAATTGTACGTGTTTGTCTTGTTTGTGTGTGCTCGAGATTCAATCTGTGTGTGTGTGTGTGTGTGTACAGTATGTGGATAGATATATAGTGGCTTTTGATTAATAATCTCCTGACCATTTCATTACAGTAATCAGGTCTGGGATCGGCAGCGGTGGCAGGATGACTTAGAACCCGGGGCCTCGCCTCATTAACTCCCTGTGACCAACGAACGACACCCTCGCGACAAATTGGAATTGCCTCAGCACCCTGACTCAGACTCTTCAGTCTCTTCTGCAGCGAGTCCGGTGAAAAGTAAAGATTATATCCCTTCCCCTCTAATCTTCTGTCTCTCACGATCATACCTGAGATCATGTCCCAAATAATCGGACTCCTTTTCCTCAGAAGGCTTCACTGATGTATCATTAAAATATTGATATATTTATAATAACTATCCCTGTACTGGTACAGTGATTTGTAGTCCTTCCCGACTACTATAAGTTTTATTAATATGTATGCATCTAGCAGCATTGTAAACTGACTTTTCCATCTTTAATCCAACTCCACACTGTTAACCCAATGTTCACTTTTACCTCGTCTCTAATCCTTTAATTACTGTTTTCAATTCATCTTCTCATATGTCAGGTATAAATATATTCCTTTCTTTATCGTGAATGGTCCCCTGCCTCCAGTGACCCAGTGACAGTTCGTTACTTTGAATAGAAAGGATGAAAACAAATAGATAAATAGATTGCATATTGTAGCTTCTATGGTTTTACAACTGCCTGGAAATGTGGATTTAAACTCATAAGGCATCACTAACTCCCAATTGTACATTAGCAGGGAGGCACTTTTCTGAAGCTTGACCTGCGTTTACTGAGAGCTGAGGAAGAGAAGGATGCAGAGAGAGCGTCACTTACTGTGTACTGCTTTGTGTGTATATGAAATATTTGCGGACATGTACTCACACCACCCATGTGATTTGAAATTCACACATTTTAAGACATCTAGACAGAGTGCCCAAGGCTTAAATAATGACCTGCTGTCATCTCCGTGCCCTCTGAATCCCCCTCTTAATCAGCCCCCTCCATGTGCAGTCATACAATTTAATAAGCTGCCCACCAATGTTATTATTAAAACTAAATCGCAAACATCCCAACCAGATTCTGATCACATCCTAATGTTCATTTTATTTTTGCTTTGGTGAAACCGGTGGCTTTAGACTCAATTAATTCAAATATATAAGAAATATTTTTGCTGTAATGTATTGTAAAGCCAGATCACTCAATGCTGGTGTGATTGTGGAGATAATAAAAAAAAAACTCTGACATTGTGTAAACTGGCCTCTTTGGATTTTTGTTTATGCAACAATAACAATTGAATACTAAAAGGAAGCTTTTTTTTAATGTAACTTCAGAGTCAAGTCATCATCACTGCGATATTCCTGGAAGCATCCAGAGTTGACAGAGCAGGGGGCCTCTTAACCACGACAGTTTGATGTTAAGATCCTGGCTCTGCGTCCCTCTGTTGGAGCTAAATAACCTCCATATTTCCCCGTGTGGCTGACACTAATGGGAACCACGCTGTGTCGCACAACTCACCGCCCTGCCTGCCTGCGCTCACTGATCCTCAACCTACTGGATTGGGGGACTGAGGTCATCTTTTTCTGCGCTGACCACAAGTTGTGGAGCAAATCTTCAATAACCCGCTGGGCTAATGCAATTAGTAGTCAACAACCATATCAGTTACACAAGCAATGAGTGCTGCCCAGAGGGAATGAACGCTGCTCGGGTCTGCACATGATAAACAATGAGGTTTTCACAAAAAGGGGGAAGGAGGGGTGGAAGGAGTGATGCTATGATGCAGCCTTGGTGTTATCAAGTCATCAGTGTGAGGTTCGGGTGAGAGAGAGAGAGAAAGGAAGAAAGAAAGAAAGGTGAGCGGGGTGCTATCATGGGATAGGATGTTATCTCAGAGGAAATTTGTCAGTTTTTCCTTCACTATCAGTGCTTTATATCTGATAGTGTACTCCATAGTTGTGAAGTGTCCACACTGAGATATAGCACCAGTAAAAGTGTTTTTTTTTCCTGCCATGCAAGCATAACAGGTAGATAAAGAGGTGAGAAATCTTAAAATCTAAAAATGACGACCATTTTTTGTTGTTGCGTATATCATTCATTCACTAATGGCTGGACTACGTGTGTGTTTTCTTTTTGCATATTTAATCAGGTATGGAGCTGTGAAAATATGTAAAGATTTTTTGTTTAAGTCAGACACCATAAAAAATAAAACATTTATATTGTGCATTTGCAAGGAATGCAAAGTGATGTGTGTTGCTTAGAGCAGGAAATATTATAGTAGTTCAATAGTTCAGTGCATCTTGGAATGTTTGTCAGCAAACAAAAGTACATTTTGTACATTTTGTCGTCCTCAACAAAAAAACATCTGTATAGTTCGTCTGTGCAAGCAGTTTATTACGACCCAAATTTAAATCTGTTGATAGGAGGCGACCTCTAGTGGCCATCGTACTTATGACGAGAGCAAAGGAGGAAGTCAGGTGATGTAGTATAAAGAGCGACAAAGTCCACATACAGAGTACTACAAACACCGGACCTTCACGCAGGAGACCGCGTCCCGTGTGAAACCAAATGTCAACGCTGACTTTTTTTTAAGTTAACCAACGTAACTACGTCAGTATGTAACCACGTCACAGATGTAACTACGTCACATACTTAGAAAAGTAACTAACATACTCATTTTAACTCAAACCATGATCTTTTCCTAAACCTAACCAGGTCAGTTTGTTACCTAAATGACCTCGACTGTCCGAGGTAGGAGGATGTGGTGATTTTGGAACATGCTGGTAAAAGTTATGTCTAATCAAACCATTACATGTTGTTTATTTTTGGTGAGTGATGCAGGAGGAGAATCCTGAAGCACATAACAGTGGTGGTTGTGGTGAGCACACAGACACAGCGCTGTGGAGATACGGCTACACAAGACTGGTAGATTACACTGTCGTCACCTGTTCAAATATACAAACATATATCTGATTATTTAAGGAACCTAAAAGACTTTGGCAACCGCTGCTTTAACAGCAACATCCAGGGTGTATATATCGTCTCGCCTCTCATTGCGGTTTGACCTTCAACCTGATCACAATCAGCACCTGATGTAATTAATGAGGTGATTAATTGCTGGATTGATTCACTGATCAATCAAAAGGTTCTCGGGTAGAAATTGAAATCCTAAGCCCAATGCAATTACTGGGAATATTAGAAGTTTAATTGGATCCGATGGTCAGTTTTAGTGAAAATGTATTTCTAATTTGTAGAAAGCTTGTGTGAACCTTTTTAGTAAGTTATATAAATAAACGTAATAGTACCAATAACTGAAATAACTGCAGAGTGTGTGAATAAAACAATGTTACATTATTTTATGTCCAAACTAGAAAAGTTTACTTTGTTTTCAATACAACATAACTCAACTGCACACTTGGTTTTGGCAGCGAGTCAAAACAACCAACTGCAGTCTTTTACCTAAACATTAAAGCATCATTGCCATAATCTGCTTTTTGTTGAGTTCTACAAAAGCTACAAAAGTTTTGTCAAATTACTCTCTGAGTATATTATATTAAACTGAAACTAAAATGAAAATAAGCAGTGAAAAATATTTTTAGTGAAACTAAATAAAAACTAAAACAATATTGCCAGGTTAAAGGTGAATCAAAATAAACAGTTTTTTATCTATAATATATCGCTACCGAAAAAAGAAGACGGCGTGAATTTCCATCAACAGAAATTGAACAGATTTGACGTCGCGACTGCTTCACATCCGACACTAACGTAGCATGAAGATTAACCATTAAACATTAAGTCCACTCATATACATTTCTCCAACCATGTATTTTGTATGTATATATGTAGCTACATACTTCTGAGACATTATACCTGGCTCTAACAAAAATAAGCTAATGAAAACTAATGAAAAACTAACTAAAACTAAAATAAAATGAAATTGAAAAGTCAAAAAAAAAAGATTAAAAAAAAAGATAAAAACTAATGGAAAATCCAAAACTATTATAACCTGTGCTGTGATGCTGAAACAAGATATTTTACAGGAAATTTCCGAAAGGTTTCCAAAACAAGAGGCGATCAGCCTGGGTTTATTTTGCTCTGCTGGGCTTTCTAAAGATGAGTAATGCTGGCAGTGTTGTCGAACAATCGGTTTTGATTGTCTGATAACATAGTCAGAGCTGTTTCTGCAGCCGGCCTTCAAGTCTTAGATGGTGACATGGACCCCCGTCAGAGAGGAAAGCCAAAGTGAAAGGAAGAGTATGAGGGATAAAGAGTGTGACAGGAAAGGCATGATGAGAAATACAGGCAGTCAAAACACAAAGGAAAACACAGGCAGCGTGTGCATGTGTGAGAGAGAGCGGGAGCGAGAGCGAGAGCGAGAGCGGGAGCGGGAGCGGGAGCGAGGTGAAATGAGGTAGTGGAGGCTTGTACCTTGGGAAGGTGACCCTGAGACACAGGCAGGGCTGTTCATTTAGGCAGGCAGGGAGCAGAGCACTGACAGCCAGCACCAGAGTAGCTGTGGACCCCTGGAGAGAGGCACTGTAGCAGATGGAATAAGAGAATTTAGATTAAACAATCCCACACCGCACAATGTCACCATGCTGATTCTGTTCTCGTCTTAGAGGTGATGCTGGACTCTAGCACCTGAAGGATTTGGGGGGCGGGGGGGGGATTGAATTCCTCTGATATACAGCCTTTTTAAGACAATGCATAGAAAATTCATGTTGTTTTTAGGGTAATGGACGGCTGAAAACTGTGTTAAATGGTGAGAATTACTGATTAATCTCTGAATTATGTTATTGATTAATCATTCAATTGTTTAGTCCAAACGTTTTTTTGAAAATAGTCAAAAGTTCCCATGATAATTCCCCATATCCTGAGTTGTAGTCTTTCCAAACAACAAGATATTCCATTTTCAGTGATACATGAAACAGAGAAAAGCAGCAAATCTTCACTTTTCTGTTTACAGCACATTCAAACAAACTGTGAACTCTGGATTCAGTATGTCACTGTTTTAAGAAGACCGTCAACAAAGTCTTCCAACACGGTACTGAACACATGTTGTCTTCTGCATTATGTGAAATGCATGCATGCACTGGCTTTTGTCATCAACATAACGTACATTGTTTTCCTGTGAATCCTCTGAGCGTGGCTCTGCAGTTTGAAACCTGTGCAGGAAAGACTGATACCACCAATAACTATGAAAACTACTAGAGTATAGAAGATATTCTGAATATCAGTATCTAAATGATTAGACTGATACTGAGCATACACTACTGGTGTTTATCACTATTTATTTTATTTTCATTTATTCTATATTTTCTCAGTGTTCATTTCCAGAATTGGTTGTCAAAACATTGTATATATAATGTATAATAATATTAAACATTCTTTGCTAAAATTATTTATAAGTAGCCTTCTGAGTACCTTTGAATAGTCATATTGGTGCAAAATCCACATATCCAAAATCGGTATCGGTCTCAAAAATCGCATATCAGTTGGGCCCTAAAAACTATTTTACAGAATGTAAATAAGGCCTATATGAAAGCCTATTGTCAAAAAAACTGCAATAAATAAAAATGGGGCTTGATATAATGGAATTCTTAAGGATTTATATTTCAGGAGGAATATGCAACATTTCAGATATTTCAGATGTTTGTCAGGGAAGTCATACAAGCCTAACAGTAGACAATGACCCCATGTGGAATTCAATCTGCCCATGAAAAAGAGGCAGAGTGAGAAAAAAGAGTGAGATCAGATTGAGTGTGGACAGGGTTGGCCAAACTCATCATTATTGGGTACTGGACTTCTAATTTTTCCACCTCAGTCTCATTCTCCATTTCAAGGACACAGAGTGTGGCCGGAGCGGCGATGCTCCCTCCATTGTGGTTGGACGGCCAGCTGCCTGATGTATTATATCTTCTGATTACCACCCACCACACACACTGATAAGATCCCAGCTGGAACAGCACAGAGGCCAGAGTGCCAGCGCTCGGTCTTTTGTAAGCCAGTATCAGCATGAGCGTGTTTGTCTGGCTACTCAAACATCAGCACGCCCGAATGCATTAGTGAAGATCACCTGACGTCAGCACTTCACATCTGGGTGGTGCGTCGGGAAAAAAATGGAAACACAAAGACACCTTGGCATACAGATGTGCTCACGTACACACAATCCACATACGTCTGATCATAAAACACAGATAGATTACATTTAAAACACTTCGTTAATGTCAAAATAAACTAAATAAATACATTCACTGTAAGTTTTGATTTTGTAAATTTAGAGTATATTTGGTAAAGCTTCTTGTTGACGTTGTCCGTAGCCTTGACGATAACATAAATTATGTTAGTGAATATTAATAGAAAAACATTATACATGCAAGTGGAAACTTTTGGTCATGTACAATATTAATTTTTTTTCCTTCCATGTAACTTAGAACTATTTTTGATATTTTTGATTTAATTTAGATATCTTTGATATACTTGATATACCGTATTTCCTCAAATAGTGGCCGGGGCCTTTATTTACCTCGACTGCAGAGGGTAGCAGGCCTGTTTTTGAAGCAGGCGTGTATTAATTAGAAGGTAGTCCTTTAGACAATCAACACTTCAGATGAGTAATCCAGAACAACAAGGTGATGAAAATAGTATGATTAGTGTTGAATTTATTAAATTAAAAGCGATGGAAATATACATTATGCTTAATTGGTATGCAAATATAACAGCCACCGGGAGTTTATCCACCCTTGTTTTTTCCCCGGCCATTATTTGTGGCAGACCTTTGTTTGTGTCGACCACGCCCTCGGGGCTGTTATTCAAGTCCCGGCTTCTCCACTATCTGAGGAAATACGGTATTTGATGTACTATTATCTCCGTGCTCCAACTTTTCAGCATTGGTGTACTTTTGATTGAGTTTTGAACTGAAAAAGATTGAACTGTTTATTGTTTAAAGATTGGAACACTGGATGGTGATGGAAAAATACTGAGATTCTGTGTGGAAAAACATATAACTACCATGTTTTGCAAGAAGTCTAAGGGTTAGTGAAGACATGCAGAAGACCTTGAAGACTGAGGAGGAAAGTATCAACTGAGAGCTCCCCTGCCAGATAAGAGAGCAAGACTGAGAGGGCCTTGTGACGTATCTGATTGCTTAAATGCTGGTGCATTTCTTTGTTCTGAGAGCTCCTCTCGCATAGCCCTGTGTTGTGTGAGATTCTGTGCACAGACTGAATAAAGAGATGCTGATTTCAAGATCCTCTTTGTGAAGAGTGGTGATTCCTTTTCACCCCACAGTAAATAAGGGCCTGTGTCCACATAGCGTTTTTTTCTGAGCGCTAGCGTCTTTTTTCAATTGATCCCAATGAGTGTATGCGGCCGCATGCAGCAGCCTGGTGAAAAAGGCGCCGGACCCAGTGTCTTTTTTCAAAACGCCCCGCCTTTTTTGTGCGGCTGCTCCGAGCGTCTCCAGTTGATATTCTCTGAACTTTTCAGGAAGGCGCTCTGTCGTCACCGGCGCTCCTTTTCAGGAAACTATCACAACAAAGAGAAAAGCCTGTTTGTGGGAACAGATCGGCCGGACACTGACTGCTGCTGGTGAGTGTTGTGCTTTTATCACCGTGTGCGTTGTAAGCTTGTTGTTAGCTGTGTAATCAGCCCTCTGTTTGCGTAGCTAGCGAGCTAATGTTAATGTTGTTGTCATAGAAACAGCACTTTTTTGATGAGATGCTGGGATGAAGCGCTCCGCAGCGCCCTGCCAGCGATTTTCTGCCAGAAAAAAAACGCGATGTGCACACAGGCCTTAAGTATACTACTGTCTCGCAATGTCTGCCTCACTTGAATTGCTGCTCAATCTGCCTCTCTGTCCCTCTCGTCAGCCACATTTCCAGTATTCCCAAGGCCCCTTCACTGACATTTTCCATCCATCCACCAAATTACTTTTCTCAACACCTGACTGTCCCGCCCACAATTGTCCCCACCTTCCTCATCAGTCCTCCAGATATTTAATCAGCCCATTTTCCTTCAGCTCTTGTCAGTTTGTCCTATAGCTGCTTTGTTGGTTTGTTGTTTTGTGCTTGTGTGTTTGTTATGTTAATGTTTACCTGTACTTCCCTGCCTGTCTGCCTACTAGTCCAGTATTTTATGATTTAACCTCACACTTGTTGCAACAGAAACAAACTCAACTGATTTTCTGATGTTCTTAATGACAGAAATGAAGGGAAAGTTTTGAAAATCACCTAAATATGATCCTACCAAAAACACCATATTAGCCATATTTCAGGTGAATAGGGTTAACATTTTAACTAAGAGTGTAGTTTATTGTGTAGTTAATTTTTGCATCGGCCACCGTAGTTCTCCTACACGCACACGGCAGAAGTTTCAGTTGGTTGCAATCTGCAAGATGCCACTAAATCCTACACGCTTTAAAGCTCATGAACACACCGAAGTCAGAAGAACGACTTCCGGACTCATGGATCTATCAGAGGAGCATGTGAACGCAACATACATAACACCAAAACTATTCACAACTATTTGCAATGAACAAAAATAGTTCAGGATTTCTGTTTTTTTTTCTGGGGTTTTTTTCACATGGAGCAGATATTTCACTAAAAATATGTCGTAGTAATGATGAAGGGAAAACCAGCGGCGACTGCAACCCCAGCTAGTTAGCTCACGTAACTTGCCAACAGACAGACAGGCTGTCTTCATTTAGCCTGTCTGCTAAAACTGCTTGATAAACCCATCTCACAAATGACATTGTTTTAATGTATTTTCGAGTATAATTTTATGAATAAAAATGTTTTATTCATAGAATTACAAGAATGTCAAACCACCTTTGCTCCTTGTAAGCTTTGTTTTGCCATCATTGACTTAACCATTCATTCACACTATATTGCTGCCTGTGGCTTCTTGGTTAGATTATATATTTTTTGGAATAAAACAATTCAAGCTGTTGGGCTCTTTTTGTTTAACAGCTTGTTGAGGTGTAAATTTATGGAGATAGCACAGGCAGTGAGTGCTGGGCTTATCTAATTGTCTTTACAAAATGTCTGCCACAATGGAGAGTGTAAAAAGCACAGTCATGGAAAAGTAAAAGGGAAACATGCATACTTCCCAATGCAGAGAGGGGATGTTTTACTTCCTGTGGCATTTAAATTAGCTAAAAGGCTAACTGCTTCTCTTGACATAAATGAGACCCGAGGGATAAGTCTTAATACCGGTTATTAGTCAGTCTGTATTGACATTACCAGTGCCACAAATTTGCATTCACCGATAGCCTGGTCTCCCGAGAACAGACACAAGCCTTCTGTTTATCTAGGTGCTCCTCAGACAGAGAGTATGGAATAAATAAGCATATTAATTAAAATGCGGATCCTGAAATTGCACAGTAAAACCAGCATATACTGCCATTCAATGAAATATGACTATATATATGAATATGTATGTTTGATATATGATTGTTCAGAGACTCACAAGAAAATGAAAAACACATTATTTAGTGGATTTCATGCATATTTGATTTGTTTTTTTAATAATAATAATACCTTGGTCAATGGGCCTTCATTTATGATGGCAATGATTGTGTTTAAAATTTCACACTGAAAAGCTTTTCGTTTCTCTTCATAGACAAGCCAAAAAATAAATAAATAAAAAAATAAAAAAATCATGTTTAAACTAAGAAATCCTCTAAACAACATTTTTTCATTACCAAACAGCTTACATGCTTTTCTGATCTGATCCCAGGATGAGGTCTCTGCTCAGTGCCTTCCAAAACTGCTGCATGTTAAAATAACTCATATGACCAGCGCTAGGTTTGGTTACACACAAAAACTAGGTTAAGGTTAGATTATTTGTGCAAATGCAATTAATGTGGTCAACAAATTACAGTAAACTACAGTGTAGGCTGTACGGGTGAATGCAATAACTGTAGTACAACAGAGATCTTTGTTCTGTTAATGTTTTTATCTTGAGGACATGTTTTGTGTTTGTATTTTCCTGGATGAGACCAAAGACAATTTTCTTGCCTCGGCTGGACAATAAAGTTTTATTCTATTCTAAAGCTGACGGTTTGGTATTGATTGTGACCATGATTATTCGGGCTGCACTGACAATGAATCTGTTATTTCAATTAATCTTTTAGTACATGAAAAGTCCAAAAATAGAGAACAGCTCACATGGCTGCTAGAGGTCCTTGTCTGGTAAAGGTTGGTCTGGCTTACCAGGTGAACAGTGCCTGGATAAAGCCTTACTTCCTGTGCAGACAGGACGTTCCTGTTCTCAAAGTCGCTTCGCTACAGGGAACAACAACAACAACAACAACAACCTCCGACAAGCAACCCATCAACCTACACGCTGAAAATGGCAAGTTTTGAAGAATATTTGGATTGTGCAATAAGGCAGCCCTGCTCTGTTCTTTCGGTGAATGATTGTAAAGATCAACAAAGAATATGTTTACAACATTTCCGTGTAAATGTTCCACCAAAACAACTTCTAACCAACACTATTTTGCAGGAGCACCGTCACTGTATCCGGGGCGTAGTGCTGCTGTGGAGTTCGGTCTGGCTACGCGAGACTAGCTATAGGTAAACAGATCATATTAGCTATTGACCTAATTATAAATGCTTACGTTTTTCTTGGCCAGGCAGAACCCGAAAACAGGCTTAAAAACAAGTTTTGACATTGTAAAACCACCACGTCCTATTTTCGAAGTTACAAGGTTATTAATTTTCCCTTGGAGTCGTTTCTGTGTCATCCCTTGGGCTGAAAATGCCACTGATCTAGTAGCAGCTGAGAGGTACAAGACATCGGGAGGTGGATACCAAGAGGACCCTATAAAGTCAACATGACATTGCCACCGGCAGTAATAAGGTCAGTTCTCAGCGTGTGTGTGTGGACCTGCAGCTGCGAACCATAATGCCACCGATAATTCCTAATAACTGCATGAAGTCCACATCCAGCAGAAATCTCACCCTTGAAATTGACATGGCCTGTTTGCTTTTTATAGTGTGGGTGTGTTGTGAAAAGGTGTATTTAGAGTGCATAACTTTAGTAAATAGCCTTTAACAATGAACAGCTTTATTCCCAAACCACTGATAGTATTGGTCAGCAAAAAACGAGGAACAGCATATCACTGAAAAATGCTGAATTCTGCGTGAAAACACATGCTGTTTTCCTATCGTGTATAATTAGATGACAGAAAAATATGAACAGCATGCAGGTGCTTGTAAATTGTTTGTGTGTGTGTGTGTGTGTGCATGTGTGCATGCGTGCGTGCATGCGTGACTGCGTGCGTGCGTGTGTGCATGAGATGTTGATGGAGATATAGGCTTCACAGCTCCACCTCCCCACCTGCTCTCTCTGTGTACTCCTGTCTCCGCTGGCGATGGAGAAAATTAGAATGACTTTTTTTTTAATGAAATGCAAGCACACACAGACATGCACAAACCTAATGCTTTTGTTTAAATGCAATGACTATGTTTACATGCACAAAATATTCTGTTTTTTTGCCCTTATTTAAAAAAAGACAATATTCCTACTAAGCTGTTCACATGTCTAGTGAAAATTAATATTCCACTAATAATAATTCTGTTTACATGCAGCTGTGCAAAATAGGATTTCTTGAAAAGGTTGGCGTTGTGATATTTGTGCACATCCAAAAACCTGTTGATACTCAAGTCTTTCATAATGTTTAAAAGTAGGTGTGTTTCTCCTTCCGATCACAAATGTGGGATTTTCTTTTGGGCATGCATCTCTACTGCAGTCAAACTGTTGCCTAGTTGGTTTGTGTACAACAACCATAGCAACGCACAGAGCAGACCGTAAGCCGTAAACAGGCCGTAAACTGTCACAAACTGTAGTAAAAACCCCAATTGAGACACATATTCCGAATGTGCTGTATACATGGCCAAAGAATGCTGCAAAAACCTGAATAATATGGACATATCTCACGTCTTAATCACAAAATGCTACATTTGGAAGAAGGCCGAATTCTAAATATCCAAACAGAAAATGCTGTTTATCAAATTCAGAATACTGTCATATTCTGAATAATATTTGTGTGCATGTAAACATAGTCAATGCAGGTCGTCGTCGTCGTTATCATCATACTAATAATGCGAATGAGTCTTTTCTGCTGTGGAACCACAGGAAACAAAATAACTCCAACACAAATATGGTGAATGTTTTTCTCTCTTGTTTTGGAGTTTTTATTCTTCCTGGTCACTTTGTGGAAAAACGACACGGTAAGAAAGAATAACTGATTAAAAAGAACATTTATACCCCCACCACGTTTTACTTGTTGGCTAATCAGTTCTCAAATACCAACCAGTTAAAGCTTGAGCTTCCACTGCAGGGCAGTTGTGTGACATTCACCATCGACCCCTGCTCGTCAGAGAACCTGCAGTCAAACCGACAAAAACTGTCCGCTATGAGTCATATCGAAAAGTCAACCGTCCGAAATAATTTCCTCTGATGGGCACTTATGCAATATAGGTGGTAAATACGCTCACTGGCACTTAGACACAAAGTGCAGAGTACGAACGCAATAGTTAAATGAGAGAGATAAAGAAAGGGAGAGCAAAAAAGAGGCAGACAGATATAGAGAGCAAAAGAAAGGGAGCAGATGTGGCCTTTGGGCAGAAACTGCTGAATCACCACGTCTCTTCTCATTACTTCATCACATCAGGAACCCAGAGCACTTTCTCCGGAGCCACACACACACGCACGCGCACGTGCACGCACACACACACACACACACACACATACACACACACACGCACACACACGCACTGTCATGATGAAAGGCAGAGAGACGGAAGCAAAGAGAAGAGAGGCGGAGAATAACGCACAGAGAGAGAGAAGGGGCGAGACAAATAGGAAAGAGCGTCACTAAGACGTCCGATAAATAAAGGGAGATTCCCACATCTTCTCCCTCTATCTTCCTTAATCCTTCCCTGTGTGCTGAATTCACCTTGAAAGGCCCCCGGAGGACACTGTCTCTGTTCCCTCACCCACCATAGGCCCGGGTCTGTTACATAAGGATTACATGAGGCTACTCAAGCACACACACACACACACACACACACACTCGCAGTCTGAACCGCCTGCGAAATACATTCACTCTTTCATCTTGCGGCTTTATTGCTGGACTCCCATTGTGGTCTCTCTTTGTGGCACAGTCAGAGTAAGCCATCATAGCAGCAAAGACTGTCGATATCTGCGAGCTCAGAGAATGAGCCGTCAGACACAGAGAGCGTGATGATACCTGTGGTCGCTTATGTAACTGCCTTTCTGGCCTGCTACTTCAGAGGGGACGGCAGCATTATTCAGAGTTATAGCACGTTTGTAACTGCATGACTAGTTTCGAGATGCAACATTTACATTTAGAAAGGGAAGCTTAAATTGGGGGGATAGAAGAAGTTTTGGAAAAAGGAGATTGAAGGTCCAAAGGGCTAAAAGAAAAACAGAAGAAAATAAAAGCCTAATTGCCTCTTATGACTATCATCATATCAACAAAAGCCATTGTGAGGACTGTGGTGTTTTAATTCATTGTAATTGACAGGTGGAAATGACCAATACTAATTGCATGTCCTTCCCTTTTAGTCTTTCCGTCAATCTGTTCATCAAACTTCGCTTGTAATTCATTAGTGTGGGTGTAAATGGCTGTAGATTCTTACATGACATGTGGTCTGGTACTCAGTGGTATTTCAGTAAACTGGATTGATTGATATAAACTTATATAATACTGCTATTCCCCAGAGCGAAAGGTATATTTATGTTCGGTATATAAACCAAATACAAATACACACACAGGGTCCAGAATTAACTTTTTTTATCCACCGGCCAATGTTCAAAATCTACCAGCCAATAGATTACCATTGTTTTTTGGATAGTAAGTGAAGCAAATCTACTAGGTACTTGCATATTTTACTAGTAAATGGTACTAATTTGTGACCCTGAGTACACATACATTTCACGAGGTGCTGTTGGAGTTTCTAAATCATGCAAGGAAGTTAAAGTCATTTTGAATGTGATGTAACATAAAGAACCTTACACATCATAAATCGACTGTGCGCTCATTTAGCACATGAGCTTCGTGATTTCATTCAAAATGACATGAAGGATGAAGTTTCACGATGATGAAGTAAAAGTCTGTTTTCAGGCTGACGCTATCCATCAAAAACTTTAAAAAAAAGATGTGTGTGTAGATACTGTAGCAGCAATGTCAAACAGACAAGTATATCCTCTCATTTCTGACTGATCAGAGTTCAGCCTTGATGTGAACAACATACAGAATCAGTACAGAAGGAATTTCTGTTTTCAAAGTGATATCACTGAGTCTCAGGCCCCGCTCTTTGCTGAGTGGAAAATCAATAACATTTAGCAGAATGTCTCTCTGGCCCAGATGATTTAAGGGAAGCTCTGCAACCCTCCCATAGAAACAACATTAATATTTATGTTGAGCTCTTTGGATGAAGTATTGTTTTCAAACATGTTGCACATTTATTGCATTACATTTCTTAAATGTTTAATTATATTACTTACTTGGGACCCTTGCCCTGCAGGACAAAGACGTGGCAGACATTTTGCAGACATTTTGCGAGAACATAAAAATGTATTTCTACATTGGCTACATCTCCACATTATATTTTACAGCACACATTTGTATTGTAACGTGAATTAGCAGTCACCACAAACTCACTCAATATATTTCTAGTAATCGAGTAATCAGATCCCCTCTTTGTAAAACCACAGTACATCATGTAAGTCAAACCACAGTGTTAGTGGTGGTTACAAGTCACTTAAGGGGGACATGTGCTCATTATCAGGTTCATACTTGTATTTTGTGTTTGTACTAGAACATGTTGACATGCTGTAATGCTCAAAAAACTTTATTTTTCTCATACTGTCTGTCTGAATATACCTGTATTCACTTTCTGTCTGAATCGCTCTGTTTTAGCACCTGTCTCTTTAAGCCCCCCTCCCGAAAAAGCCCAGTCTGCCCTGACTGATCAGCATTTCTGGGTCTTCCACATCTGCCCTGCATGACTGTAACGTCACTGATAGTGGCACTTTCTATCTTTATATATATATATGTATATATATATATATATATATATATGTTGGCAGGAAGTCAACACAAACCTCTCTTAATCTACACTATTTCCGCACTATTTCCAAGTCTGAAAAAGCATATTATATCCAGATATATGCAAAATTCTGACGTATGGTCATTACATATTTTGTAAAAGCAGGACTTCATTAAGTAAAGCCATGCATTCTCCATATGGTCACCATTCTTAGCAACCATGTCCAGATGGAAGAGTTACCAAATAAAGAGTTGAACTTTAATAAAGCATGTCGTTGGACCAATGCACATCTTTCCACTTGCTACAAGTTTATGACCTGTAGAGACTAACCCCCTCCTATTTACTTTTGTTTTCTTAATTTTTTGTATTATTATTCTTACTTATTTATTATTACAATTGTCTTTTCTTTTCAGTTGATGTAGTTTTATGTTTTGCTTGTTTGTTGTTTTTGCTGTTTGCTTGCTAGTTCGTTTACTGATTCTTTGCAATCGCCTGATGAATAATAAGATGTGTAAGTTATGGCTGTTCTGTGTTGTTTTGCATTCAAGCACCTCTTGTCTGAATGTAAGCTGCAGCGTCGCACATTCAGACATCGCCACATCATGATGGTGGCAGCCATCCAATCATAAGCCACCGAAAACACTCACAGCAAGAGACACAGGATTAGCATAGTGTAGAGCTGCCAGTCACACTCAGTGAGTAGAGTGTGGTGGAACCTCAGCACTCGTGCATGTACTGTGTCCACATATGCATAATGCACCGCTATAGAGATAATCCTGTTCTCAGTGTGTTGGAAATAATATCCACTACTGCACGAAACAGTGAAAACCATTCAGTCCGTTTTATGTACCAGTGTCTGTAACTCAGACACTATTTAATCAATGGTACATGGCACCAGTTTATTTCAAAGCAAATGCCAGTAATACAAATATGATTATAGATGCATGGCGTTTCAATACCGTGCTATTTAGAGAGAATAGAACTTGTGCCAAAATGGTTAATAGTGGCAATGCATTTAGTTTCATTTGCATTTTATACACACAAGTACATTGCTGCACACATGTGTGTTTTAATTAAGTATAATATAAATATAAGTGAAAGGTGTATATAGTGTATGAAGTGTATACAGCTATTTTTTATTCCATTCTATTTTAATCTATTTTATTTGTGTTCTATTTATATTACTTGTATTACTATCTGTTTGTTACTCGGTCGATTTTCCCACTTTGTCTTTTCTAAACTCCTGAGCTACTGTAATGTGAATTTCCCCGTTGTGGGATCAATAAAGTATATCTTATATTACATTTTGCAGACACTTAAATCTCAGTATCAGACACCTACAATTAATCTACAAATCCAAAAGGATGTGTTCATATACTTTCTGCGCACTAAAACATGTTTAAATATGTATTTATATGTCAAATATTTACTTATAGTAGAGTGAGTCAGCTTCCAAAATCATTATATAGCCAATATCCCCAAACCAATCTCAACTCAAGGTCCACTTACTTGTTTGTTCTGGAGCTTTTGACCATAACACACAACCTTCATCAGCAAATGGAGTTTTCTTAGTTGTTACTGAACTCCAGAGGTTCACACTTTGAATCATTCTGAGGCCTTTCAGGTCATTTTGTCTTAAAAGCTCATCACTTCATTGTTGACCTTGGAAACTGCAACACATGTTCTGCTTTTTACCATGAAGTCTAAGGAAGAGCATGTTAGCATGAAACGTTACTTCTATCTGAGGATGTGCTAATAATTTGCACTAAAGGGAGCTACAGTGTGCTGAACTTTTCTTTGTATTTCCATGTCTTCTTTTGGTCCAGCACCTGCCTTCAACAGTTTGCGGATGTGTGCGACTACTATGCTTCCAATGCTTTTTACCGTACCACATTTATTTGCAACAGTAAACACACTCAGTTTCATGTGGGGTAGTAAACAATAATTGCCACATGATATGATAACACGGCAGAACGTCCATTAAATTGAAAAAGGTCGCCACTTTATCACGTAGCCACCCAGTACAGGGATGAGAACATTGAACTACACCAAACTACACCGAGATAATGACAGCAATGAACGGCTGTAAAATCCATCATCAACATCCACACAGACCTCTTATAGCCTGAAAATGTGATCTGCAGCTAGTAGGAGAGCAACCATTATTACACAGCCAAGGGCTTACATTTCCCTTGTGTTTGTGATGTTTTATTCAGAGCTACATGCTCTTTTGTGACAGTGTATGATATATGAGTTGATGGCATAAGGATAATATCCTGTTAACCAACTTGTGCTGTCAGGGGATGGAAACACTTACTCATAGCTCTCTAACACTCGTATTAGCATAAGCATACACGCACATGGCGCCATAAAGGTTGACATAAACACACAAAAACAGAGACAGGTGACAGTGCTGGGTGGTGAGATGTGTGAATTCGAACCCCAGAGAAAAGCTGTCCCTGTCTGTTTGGATTAATAGAGCAGTTTCTATTTTGGGAGCAGCTTTAGCGAGAGGAGATATTAATACAAAGACACAGAATGCAAACAAAAAAGGATGTAAGAATTCATTTTAGGATTCATGTAAGATTAAAACCACCCGCGATTGAACGTGTCAGTCAGCGTTAGGCCAACGCACCCACACTTAAGTTAGCTTTTTCAAATTAACAGTAAATCATGCTCCTTCTGGCTGACTATAACCCAAACATTTCTTGACACCAAATCTGAAGAGCGTCCCAAAAAAAACTGAAACGGCGTGCCAGTTAACACAACCACCCAACTTCCCATCAGTCAGTTGGCCAACACTCAACTCATCATTAAAGTATTGCATCTTAACACTCACCACTCATGCTGGGGCTCGTCAATGACCAGCAGGATCTTGAACCTCTTGGAGAGCGAGGGGGAGGTGGCCGAGTGCTCCACAAACGCGCTGGCGGTCGCAGCCGTCTGTTTGACCACGTTGGTGATGGAGCTGAAGGAGCTGAAGAAGCCGGAGGAACCACCGGAGGAGGAAGAGGAGGACTGGGCCTGTTGAGGCTGCTGAGCCGGCTGGGTCGGACGCCGCTCCTGAGCCGCGGGGGAGCTGGCGGGCGCCTGGGACGGCGCCGGAGCTTTGGTCGGGGACTGGGCGGGGGCGGGCGCCGTGGCTGGGGGTGCACCTTGCTGGGAAGGGGAGGTGGCGGTAGGGGGAGGAGGAGCAGGTGGGTCTGGCCTCTGGAGGTCTGACATGTAGCCGTTTGGCAGGTTGGACATGAAGCTGCTGTCGGAGAGACGGCGTCGGAGGAAGTTCATGATTGCGGTCGAAAGGTCGGTCTCTCAGTGGTGTGTCTTGATTTCTTGGCTGAATGGAGTGAAAGCAGACACAGGCAGAGATGGTTACAGAGACACACACACACACTGATCAGAGGTTAGATGAATGACAGAGAGCAAATCGGTCCGAATGATCGAGGGAGTGGGTGACGGAGAGCTGCTTCTGAGTTGGAGGAATGGAAAGCAGGAAGGAAGGAAAGGATGGATGAAGCGATGGATACGGCTCTGGTCCAGTCTTCAAGAGACAGCTCTCCAAAGCGCAGCTAAGCCAGCAAAAAACAGCGTGCGTGTGTGTGGTGTTCCTCCTCCTGAGCCTCACGCCTCCTCACAAATGCGTGTGTGTGACGTGCGAGAGTGTGCAGAGAGGTGTGGTGTCGCCCCCTTCGGTGAGGTGCAGGTGCTCTCCCCCCTCTGCTCTGCCTTCCTGCCTCCTGAGCTGCTGCAAGCCGAATGCGCTCAAGAGATGCTGCGCGCTCTGCTTATCTCACCCTTTCACTCTGCCCTTTCCCTACCGCTCGCTCTCTCACTCGGCACGCTCACTGGCTGTCTCCCCCTCCCCCCCCCTCGCCTCCTCCTCCTCCTCCTCCTCCTCCTCCTCCTCCTCCTCCTCTCTCCTGTCATCATCCTCCTACATCAGAGGCTACGTGTGCGTGTCGTGCTGCAGCCTTGTAGCACTGCGTGCCGTGTGCAGCCACTGGAAGGGGTTTCCTGCGAGCGCGCATAAGGTGGAGTTCACAGATGGAGACACCATCCACCCCGCTCTGCAAGCCCCACCTCCTTCTCCCACCATC
>JAOVVB010247141.1:0-20924 GCA_028570985.1 Heterobranchus longifilis | reverse complement strand
GGGGCCTTGGTTTCAAAGGCATCACGGTTGCAGTAAAAAAAAAAAAAAAAATGGTCATGGCAGACATATAAGTATAATTATCATTTCTCAGCCAAATAAGCCAGAAATTTAATTATGTCTCTCTTTGCTGAATTCAAACCCTATTTAAAATATGGTTGAATGAAATCTTAGATATATCTTACAGGAGTGGGCCATATTCATGTGGGTCATATTCCTGAATCAAATAGTGTGAATACATTCACCCTCCATGAAAGGTAATAAATTAGAATATCATTTATATATTTATATTGTAAAGGTGTTTTGTTCCCGTATCGGACAATGAATATATGCCGCCGCGCTCCCGCATACACATGACCTTATTGTTGGAGTTATAAAATACATAAATCATCAATTTCTAATTACTGCTTTCAGTGCTCCCTTTCTCCGTTTTTGTCTGCACTGAATGCATTTAGAATTTGAAAAGAGAGATTTGGAAAAGCTATTTACTCTCCTGTGTACGTAGTGTTGTTTAAGAGTTGGGGTTTTGAATATATTTGTTAATGTGTGAGGCAAATCTTGCTTGCAATTTAATTGGGTGGAAGTCTAGGTATGTTTTGCGGAGCCCTTAGTTGCACTTTTGCAAACTGTTGATTCTTTATTCAAAGGCTATAATGAATTTGTTCTTCCTCAAAAATACCCGTACAACTGGGAGAAACACTAACTACTAGTCATTTTCTGGGCATGAAAGTAATATAATTTAATGATGCTGAGTGCTGACTGCTCCTTTTTAATAAAAAATAGACGTTTTAGCCTTCAAAAACCCTTATTACTGAATTGAAAAGGCCACACAGAGAAAAGGCTTAATCATTTCTATCAGCAGGTATATATATATAAAAAAAAAAATTTTATACTACATCAGCACACAATAGTACTTATTTGTACTTACACCATGGCCACTTACTAAAGGAAACAGGGTATTTGTGTTTAAATTGCCGTTGTTGTGTACTGTAACATGCTCCATAAGTACTGTTGCTATGGTTACCTGCAGTTTAATGCACAATGTATATAGATGGTGGTTGAACTGTAATTGAAGTGTCCTAGATGTGGTACAGTTTTAATGGACGCCTGCCAACCGGTCAGAAATATGTCATTTCTGTGGTCATAAAATAAAGAATGCAACTTTAAAGCTGCACCAATCAAGATTTTTATATTAATACTAATAATACTAATAATAAACCTAGTTGCACTGACATTTCAAAGCGCATCGAATGAGATAATGGCTGACAGCAGCCAGAAGCAATGATGACGTATACCTGCGCTGCACCCTACCTTGCTGTTTTGTTCTGATCATGTGAAACCGGCTTAATTGTTTTGGTTTTACTGCTTTGGTTCACTCTCACCACAGTTTCATCAACCTTGTTTGCAGCTGCAGAAGTATTGATAAACCTGCCCAGCATCAACTTGCGAGCTCGTGGTTACGACTGGGAGGTCGTGTACACGATATGCTTGGCGTTTAAGTGCACCGCTGCTTGGAAACGGCAACATGGACGCTTAACGTTACTGTCGGCGTCTAGAAGCCTCCGAGGCTAACAATTTAGCAAGCTAGCGAGTGGGTAACGTAATGCAGGAAATGCAAAGGCATAATGACAGAAATGAGGCCCTTAGGAATATCAACATTTTCCTCAGACATATTATAGGATTACGAAGAAAAACTCTATACGATTAAAATTACAATATATATCTACCGATAAATTAACTTCCATGGCCTCCGCCATTTCTGAAAACGTCAGCAAACACGTCACAACTTTCCACTTGCGAGGTTGTGAATACCTCAAGGGATCGTTCATATGGACTCTTCTCGTTAACACGGTAAACACGACCCCATTTGAAGGCAGTGTATCGGAGCATTTAGCAGCTAAAGAGCCAGACATGTTTTCTCAAGACTTGGTGGAGACCAAAACAGAGCTAAAAGACCAGGTGGTCAGAAACAGCTCCAAATGAATGCTAATGCTACTTAGGTTTCATAATGTAATGTGTAAATGTTTTGTTTACAGCGTGTTCTGCTGCACCCAAGTTGTAAAAAAGAACTACTATTCTTTTACCCTTTGCACTTCTTCCTTTGTGGCAGATTGTTTTTGCCTCTACATTCTGTGCTGTATCTTGTATGTTTCTCTACAAGAGTGATTGCCAACAAATCAGCACTGAAACAGACCCAGTATATTGTAGCTGATAAACCACTGTTTCCATTGTGTTGCAGCACAGCTACAGAAGAACAGTGGGGATACCTGTCCATGCGAGACGCCCTGTAATCTCACCCGCTACGGTAAAGAGCTCTCCATGGTCAAAATCCCCAGCAAGGGCTCTGCTCGCTATCTCTCCAGGAAATACGACAAGTCAGAGGACTACATCAGGTACGACAGGAACCTTCAACAAGACTAAACTCTCGTATGGGCAGTGATGTGGTGCTCAATAAAAAAGGGCCATAAACTATGACCTCCGGTCTGTGATAACAAACACACAACCATAAATATAAACAAAAATCAATTCTATTTTCATATGACCATCAATTTATATTTTGCCTTTAGGTAAATAGTTCTTCTTGGAATTAGAAAGTTGATTGTCAGGCACCATGAGGTCATTACAAGTACATGCATAACACATTTAATCTGGAAATTGAATATATTTATTATACTGTATTATAAGATTCTGAGATGTTGTACTCTTCCTGGTCTGTCAGTCTGTCTGACAGTCAAAAAATATTTTCACAGTAAATAGATAGATAGCTCTTTATTTATCCCTGCGGGGAAATTTCAGTTTCACAGCAGCAAAACACATGAGGAAATAAATAAGAAAGGAATAGACAAGGGGGTAGAATAAATATACATAAAGAATACTAGTAAAATACTACTAATAAAATGTGTGCACATAATAAACAATGCAACCATAAAATAAGAATACAGATGTAATCCATAGTGGATGCGGTCCACAGGGAACACTGAGTCAGTCGGTTAGATCCCTTTTCATTGCTATCTGGACAAAAAGCCTGTCACATACTGACAAGATACAATCCACTTAGCTTTGAGAGCTTTAGTCACTTTTGTTTTCTCAAATTAGTTTTTAAATGTATTTAGAGTACAGCTCCAGAGCCATTTTCCAGATATATCCAAAGACAGGACAGCAACAGAGTCACTAGCAGCATGGTGAATGACAACTGCAAAATAACACATTGTTGATCTAAATTTGAACAATCAGTGTTATCCATAAACACATTACCAACTGAAATCAATATAATAATCAATAATCAATTAATTCCAGATATGTTTTACTACAAAGGTTAAGTGCTGGCTAAAGGCAAAAACAAAAGAACTGGTGTGCTCAACTCAACTGTCTTTAGAGTCTACGGTGCCGACCCAAAAATCATTAATATGTCTTTTCCTCCAGCACCACTTTTGGGGTAAAATTTCTACTCGATAGAATCTCAAATGAGCAGATTGTTGTGAGATTAAATAAATAATGATCCTTAGAGGATAACACTTTTCATTTTTTCTGTAACACCAAAATATCATCTTTGCAGACAAGATATCTCATGCTAATGCTGATTGCCAGAAAACCTAAAAGAAACTTTAAAGACCCCATGGCCTTTCCAGTCATACAAATCTACTCATTACAAATGTAGGTTACAGGTGCCACACAGACTCCCCTTTTCTAAGTTCCACCTTTCTTAATGATTTCCAAATCAACAAACTGCAGACTATTCAGTTCATACATCGTTATTTCAAAAACATGATTACTTCAGCATATTTAGCACTACACACAAAACCAAACTAGAAACAGTAATCAGCTTCCGTCTCCAAGAAGTCCACTTTTTTTTTACAGAGGTCCAATTTGAAATTCAATCCCCTCTAGTTTTGCTTGTGCTCAGAAATTCCTAATTTATTTTGATTATACATCCTTAACAATATTGTAGAATCGGGTTTGCACAGAGGATTGTTGTCTGTAGTTATTTTGTAGTTATTAAGACTGTGAGATGCACTTAAAAGCTCCAAAATAAGTAGAACTTGTGTTAAGATTAATTTGTCAAACATCATTATTTGTTGCATCCAGCACATTGATTCTGTGAGGCGTAATGAACTTTGTAACTTCTAGCAACCACTGGCACAGCTATAACTTTTAATCCTGCTCTACAACATGTTTTATGGAACATTTACTAATATTCAGATCGTAATTAATTTATGCACTTAAAATGCGCTTATACTGTAAATCCTCTCAGTGTCTAATAGGCAGGGAAGGTAAACATGCCTAAACCAAAGAGCTCATGAAGCCTCACAACACTTAATACTACCAGACTTTGTAAATCCAGAGAGATGAGACATGGCAGTGACTGAGCACGCTGTCAGTGCTCGTTCTGAAATACCTCATTATCTCACAATCGCTGCTTAGATCTGTGTGAAGCGCTGTGGGCCTCACAGTCCCATCTTGACAATTTACAGTCAGCATAAAGATGACTCGGAATGGTGCTTTTTCAAATTATGTTATATTTGTAGTGAATTATAAAAACAGCGCAAGTGTATTTCACTGTGTTTGACATTCGCACTTGTTTTTTCAGAGACAACTTCCTGGTCTTAGACATCTTCTTTGAAGCTCTTAACTTTGAAACAATTGAACAAAAGAAGGCCTACGATGTTGCAGGTTTATTAGGTAAGTCACTTTTTTTACTCTCTTTTCGGAATATTTAAATATTGTTGCAGAATGAAAGGTGTTGTCACACTTAGCTGCACTTACTTTTCATCACCATTAGTAGCAAACAGGGACTGCTTTGGCATCGCATCCATTGTGCTTCTCCTTAAGTGCTCCTTCTTTTCAGGTGACATTGGTGGACAGATGGGCTTATTCATTGGAGCGAGCATCCTGACAATCTTAGAAATACTGGATTATATCTATGAGGTATAGTGCCTGCGCAAGCCCACACACATCAGCCGATTACAATGTGAGATGAAACCAGCTGTCATATGATAATTAACGGCTCCTCAGCAAGAAATCTGTTGCCACCGTACGGAAAAGAGGATAGAGCCGCATGTGAAACATTTATTTGAATTCTGAGAAATAAAGTCAGAGTTCAGATTTTCTTTTTGGAGAAGAGGAGAAGAAGAACAATGATGTGATTAAAGTTGGAATTCTTATTCTTTATACTCAACATAAATAAATTGTTCATGTGGCCGTAACAGGGCGCCTAAGTTTTAAAACCCTGAAATGAGTTCGTGTTTTAGCACTTCCGCTTCCCTCGTCTTAAAGTCAATGGTTTTTTTTAATGTCTTTCTGTTTAGACGTCTGAAATAAGGTCTGTGGTTAACACAAGCTTCAGAGATTTTAACGTTTTGTTCGGAAATACCCCGCTGGTGAATTTCAAAGCTTCTACACGTGTTTAAAAAGGGGGTCGCTAACAAGTGGCTAAATGAGACTACAGAGGTTGTCGAGGACATTAAACGTCAGTTTAGTAGAGCCGACGGTGACGTAGGACGGCCAAATGCGATCGCTGGTGAAGTTCCTTTACAGCCTAACGTTAGCTTTTTACTTCTGGTGATTGCATTTGCTTCTAAAATCATAAAACTGGTGTTCATATGGGGAGATTATCTTGCTAGACAAAACGTGTAAGTATCATAAAGTTGTGTTCGCCACAGAGCTTATTTTCTGCAACGATCCTAAATGCAAGGCAAAAATCCCATAGGCTTTTTGACGAGGGAACCCATGGCGACGCTAACTAACATACAACCGACTACTGTAATTACTTAGAAAACACATTAGTGCCTTCATTATTTAAATTTTCCTCAATATTGACTAATGTATTTTTTGGTGATAGTCTGTGTGTGTTAGTACATATCACTGTTCATCATCAGAGAATCTAAGGACTGGCAGTGTAAATTTTATCACTTATTATGCATGTGAGGGACTATTATTTGATTTCCAGGCTGAGGAAACTAATATCCGCTCAGGTCTGTGCTGAAGACGTACTAACGCTGATCATGAAATGAACTCCTGTCTCAGCTGTATCCCCTTTAAGCTTTCCAGCCGCCTGCCAAACATGTATGAATAAAGCACAATCACAGGGAGGGACTGTAATGCAGACATCACAGTGAATGAACTCTTTACTCTGCTGCGTCTCTTGTCTCCCTCGCTCATCTCTGCTCTTTCACCCTCCCTGCTGCTGTGCTACGGGCGATACCAGGTGATCAAGCACCGGCTACAGCGTCTGCTGAGGCCGCAGAAAGAGGAGAAGAAGAACAAGCAGCAGACCAGCACTGTTGCAACAGTGGGTCTCGAGGAAATGAAAGCAAAGGTACATCACATTCTGTACTGTAACAAATAGCTGTTTTCGTGCCGAGTGTACAACTCCCCGCAGCACTGTAACTACATTAGGAAACTACAAGGGAATAATTCAGGGAGAAGTAAATTAATATTTCTCCACTTCTAAAATAATGAAGAATGTATTGTTCCTAATTAGTCTTAACCACTGTGCAAAGCACATCCTCCCCCGGAGCTTGGATTTGTTATTGCACAACTTTATTCTGCTTAGATCTGAACAATAGACTTCTTGTCTCACATCTAACCATAACTATGTCTCAATTCCAACATAAAACTACAACAGGCTTTTCACTTTTAAACAAGTCAGCCAGGAGAAACCAAAAAGACAATTTATTCTGTATTCCATTATTCTTTTTTTTTCAAGTTCTTTGTGCTTATCATTACAGAAGCAGTTATTGGCAATGAAAATCTTAGACTGCAGGCACCCTCCAATAATGATCATTAAATAACTATAAAAAGGAAATCACGCAAGTAAAAGCAAAATCTGAATCTAAGACAAAAAATAGGGGAAGTTAAGATATAAGGCTAAAATATAAATTAGGCAATATCATTTTGTGTAGAAAATACTGAAAATGAATAAACTTAATGTAAACAGGAATGTGGTAAATGTATAAATGCACAATGATAAGTAACACATCTTTAAACAACTTTTTGACACACCTACAAATCTATCCACATAGTTTTTTTTAAAGCAAGATGATATATATTAGATATTAGATATTAGATATATAAGCTAAGCTAATTAAATACCAAACAACTCGACTTGAACACAGCATCATCACAGCATCATCATAACCTACACTAAGCATGATGGGCTGGAAAGAGGTCACGTGAGAAGTGATGCATAAGATCCATATTTTTGCTAACCTGATCATGTCGGGAAATTAATTCAAATGAGACAGCGCAGACTGAAACCAACCAACCATCACAAAATGGTAAAATTATGGTATATAATGGCACTGTTGATTGGACATAGTATATCTGACGACGTTTTCACCACTCTGTAAAGCCTTACAGTTGAGGGTGGTGCAACCGCCATACCAGGCGGTGATGTAGCCAGTCAGGATAGAAAAAGAAAATGTATTTATATAGCACTTTTCACAGACATAAGTCAGAAAGTGCTTTACAAGAGCATAAAACAACAACATATCAAATCACATCAAATGGGGTGACTACAAGAGCCACACACAATCTATGAGCACAATATATAATAAATTTAAAAAAAGCATACTGGATACTCTCAGTGGTGCACCTTTAGAAGAAGAATATCCTGCAGTCCATACTGAACCTCCTCTTTCTGTCTTTGCAGCTTTGATTAGGCTTGGCTGGTGTGATTAGCTAATGTCACAGTTTATTTTCCAGTGCGGGTGCAGACACCAAATTAGTTTTAGAATATGGGCCGCAAACCCCAGTATCTATAGGAGAATCCATTAACAATTCACAGAAACAGAGAATTCAGCTCTCTATTAACTTAAAATATAGTCCTACATACAGAATTTAAAAGCAATTTACACTCAGCTACCATTTACTTGGCTAGCTACTGGTATCTGTCTCCTGGAAACCATGGCCAACGATGCATGTGTGGCCAAGTGTAAGTGTTATACACACCGTCTTACACATGCAGGCAACATCCAAGTGTTTAATTCCACCATCTCACTGAATTATCAATTAGCTGCAGCTGAGAAAATGACAGTTGTCTGTTCAGCCTGCAACATTTTTGTTGCATTTCGACACGGCATACAGTATTACTGGATTTGTTTTGGATGAATCTTTTAATGTCAGTGACATTTAAGAGGAATTTATATCAATCTTTTCATCTCACTCTTGTGTGGAAAGTTTCCCAAAATGTTGAGCTTTTCCTTTAAATTAAAATGTAAAAGTGCTATGATGATGTCTACAGCATGATCGAGGTATTTCAGTAGTGTCTGGGCTTTGAATGACCCTGTCAAGAGATTATTCTGGATCAATGTCATGTCACTGTACATTATTGAACATCATATTATCGTCTACGTATTGTCACATGTGACAGATCTTTGAAGCATGATCTTGAAGCTGACTTGTTTGCTGTGCCCTCAGCAGGAGCCCAATGACATGACACGGAGTCACCCAGAGGGGGCATACGCCAACACGATCCTCCCCAACCACCACCACCCTCACCCACACCCTCACCACCATCACGCCGGGCACCACGGGGTATTTGAGGACTTCGCTTGCTAGAGCCAACCATCGTTTCCAGCCCTGGTGACACCAAAAGATAAAAGCCGTCTGTGTTCTGATCAATAACAGACCCTTTTGGCACTTCCGTTGTCGCTCCTTTGCTGTCACCAGTGAAAAGCTACAGCCAAAGTCGAACACCAAACTCGTGCTGCTAACAAAGCACTTGTACGTACAGTATGTAGGCACAAATTGGACACCGCTTTTTTTTTCCCTCTCTCTCTTTCTCTTTCTCTGGATGGGACCCCTCTCAACTTTATCCAGCTTCACGTGAGAAGTCGGGCACTTTGTGTTTTCAGGACCAATTTTTGGTACATGATCACTACAAGGGAACAAGAGGAGGACTGCATGTCACCTTGATCCAGTTTATACTCCAATGATTTATTTATTCAGCTAGCATCTCCGATTTCTTTCTGTCTGTATCCCTCCATCTATCTCTCCTCCAACTATTCCTCCTACTTCATGGAAAACACACTGTACCATATGAAACCATTACACATTCTAAATTATGTAATTATTTAAAGAGATACTATTATCTACATGTTCTATATTGTATACAAGATGAGAATACTTACAGTAAGCAAATCTTACATCCATCCAAAATCTGAGGGGGATTCTTTCGGCTGCACTGTAAGACCTTGGCTTAGAAGATCTATAGCAGCATCTTTCCACATGATACACTTTGTCTGGTTTGTGGTTAAGGTGTTAGAGAGTAGCATTGTACCTGTACATAAAGTCCAACTTTAAAATGAGAAAGTTCTAAAGTTCTGTTTCAATGGTTGTTGTTTATATTCAGTTAATATATAACTTATGTAATATACATTTTAGTTATTTATACATTTTAGAAAATACTTTTATATGACAATAGCGGTCACGATTGTAGCAATTACTGTACACTTACAATCTGCAGATATGTTAGACTGCCAATCATCAATACATTTGTCCAAGTAACAAAAACGGACTGTATGGATCGTGACTATTATCTCCATCGTTTCCTTTTGTATGTCTTGCTTTTTTTTCCAAGACGACGCACAAATTGTGGATGAGCGGTGGATGATGTTTTCAGTTATGCCATGTTTGTACTTAAATTATTCTATTCATTTCTGCCCAACATCCACTCTTCACTTTGGTTAGCATCATAACTTTAAGCTGACATAAGCAATAAGGAACAGAATTTTATTTTTTGCAGAGTCATCTCCTTCAGCCTGTGGGCCTGTACCACTGTAAAAGTGTAGCAGCTATTTACAGTGTAGACCCGGCCGACGTGTGTGTGTGTGTGTGCGTGTGCGTGTGCGTGTGTGTGCGTGCGTGTTTGTTTGTTTGTTTGCATGTGCACTTTAACGTTTTGCACACACGACTGAGCACATTAGGCTGATGCGTCTCGGCTGAGCTGATCCATGGGAAAAAAGGGATGTTTGAAAATAGTTAGCAAGAAAGCACTGAGTTTTATTGCAGTAGTAAGGTTTTTATCTAATAAATGTAGAGTTACGACAGCTCAGAGTTTAATTTAAAAATTGCTCTGGAGGCTGAAATATTCTTACTGGTTAACTTAAACCTCAATGGGCAGGACAAAGACACAACAGTTTTTAAGAGCACAAGTTAGTAAAGTGGAAATGAAAAATAAAAACGGAGATTCTTACATCGATTCATTCATAATCATGTTAGTCATTATCATGGAAAGGCAGCTTGCTCACTTGCCCATATGCACTGCAGGAACTTAAACTGTAACCTCTGGCTTCCCATAATCCGATTATCCGTTATTCTTTACAAATGTAGACATTGTGGATTTGCACAGTTTAAAAGGCAACAGTGGCAACAATACTATGCCATATAACTTTACTATGGAATTTTCATGGTAGGAGACATAAGTGGGACAACAATGGAAGAAGTAGTGCAGATATTGATTTTCTTGCCCATGCATGCTAGCTCCAGGGCTCTGCTGCTTTCGGTGGTCAAAAATGGGGTCCAGCACTTTGAACCACTTTGTAGTTTGTCAGCTGTTTGATCTTTTTACTTTATTCCCTGTACTGTTTGGTCGTGCATTGTTACCAGGTGCTGAGACGTCGTCTTTGTTTGCCTAACAACTGTTTTTGTTCTTCTTTTTATGCCTCCACACCGGCGACAGCCATGGCCAGAGGCATTATGTTTTCGGGTTGTCCGTCTGTCCCATTCTCATGAATGCGACATGTCAGGAACGTCTGGAGGGAATTTCCCCAAATTTGGCACAAAGGTCCACTTGGACTCAAGGATGAACTGATGTAGAATTTGGTGGTCAAACGCATTTTTGGCCCTAACTCAAGAATTGATAAGCTAATTATGACAGAATTTCACACAAATGTCTAATAGGATAAAATTATGAAGTAATGACATATTATACCCAAAAGGTCAAAGGTCAGCTTCACTGTGACATCATAATGTTCTGCAAAAATGCTTTTCTGGCCATTATTCAACGGCATAACTCAGGACCAGAAGAGGAGACATTTGGTCGGATACTGAATTGGTGACACTGATCTTGAAACTGTGGTGATTGTTTAGATCTTCTGTGCTGCCGGGTTGAAGATGTGTGTGAAACATCCACGTTTCGCCAAAATGTAAACTTAATACCTTTTATTAAATTCCTTCAAAGTCTTCACTACAGATATTATATGAGTCTGGACAGACTTGGACGGAAACTTGACTGGTTGGCAGAGGCATACAGTGGTGAGGCAGTAATTGGAGTTTAAAACATTGGTTGTCCTGCTCAATAGAGATGGAGTAGTAAAATGGCGGTGGCTGTTTGTTGTTGTCTTTTTTGTTGTGATGTGATGTCACATCTGCTTGATCGGTCACCTTTAATGGCACTGTCGGTAAACCCTGAAAGTACCTGGAATTTGCATTTAGTATCACCTCTCCAGGAACTCATCTCCAAAGCGAGTGGTGGAAACAAAAGTAGAACCCATGACGATGGCTACACGTTAAGTTATGTTAAGTTCCTGCAGTGGAAAGCGGCTTTAGATGATATTAATAACTACGGGCTAGTACTGAATTTCTAACTAGGTAATCTAGACAATTTGGCATGACTTGACACCATTGTTTGTGTCAGGAGAAAGAGTTAACTGGGCCTCATACTAGTCTCCTTTTTTCTTACCCTTTGCCTTCATCACTGGGCCTCGATCTAATGTTACTTACAGTACAGGCAAACTTGCATCATCTTTTGCAAATATTTGTTTAGCTTTGTATTCCTCTTTATTGAAAGAAGCATTCAGGAATGTGCTTTCAGGAATTATGCAATGGCAGAGATGCGGTCTTTTATTTTAATTAACTCTCGCCCACAAAATATTATTGTAGACACTTTGCTTTATTAGTGTGTCATCATTTCTGATGTTGCCCCATCATCCATTTATATATTTGACAATGCTAGGGTACAAGAAAGTGATTCACATTCAGTTGTAACACAGGACTGCATGTGGTAAATCACAAGACAGTTGTTTTTTATCTTGGTGGAGATGTTGATCATGTTTCCCTCAGCATGCCAGCGTCTGCTATCATGCAGCAGTTTGGGCTTCAACATTGTGACATCATATCCTGTTTTGTTGCTAGTTGTGAACAAATTTGGTTGGTTTAAGTTTTAAAGTGTAAGCCTAAGGTGTACAAAATCAAGCTAACCATGCCTCCGTGGTTAGTGAAGAATCCAAAGATTGTGAAAATGATTGATGAATTGAAGTAATAGGCAAAACTATAACACCCGTTTACAAACACACAACTCGTGCAGTATAATCCAAGTCTCATTTATCCAATCGTATGCTCAGTACTTCACGTCCGATGAGCGCATAGCGAGAGCACGCCTGCGCATAGCGGAGGACTGTTTGTGTTTTAAATAGTTTTGCTGTTGTTAAACGCGGCCCCCTATTACTTCAATTCATCAAACATTTTCTCCATTTTTTTTGGATTCTCCATTCACCGTGGAGGCATGCGAGAAAAATAAAGTTTTCTTCATAAATTCAGGGTAGCACGGGATGAGTAACTGATCAGTTTAGGGTTGAAGGCCCCCTAAGTTTTGACAGGCCTTTGACAATCCACTAATTCATAACATTTGTCTGGGAAATTTATGAAATACTTCACATTACAGGATATCATGTTCACAAATGACGACATAATTCTTCTGTTAATTCGATCAGTGCTTTCTGTTGCCGCAATATTGCTATTCGTCACTTTTAGCTCGCAATGAGATTCCACAGTCCACTCTGTCTCCAATCTGTCAAATCCCCTCCTCCTGTCAAGCAATCATGGGCTATACATGGCTGTTTAATATTCATAATCATGTGTCACTTTGACATTTTCAAAAGGTTCCCAATCACAGTCTCTGATGGCATCCTGTACAGGCTATGCATAACAATCTTCTCCTCTGTCATCAATAATTGTAGCTATCCTCAGACAAGTCACACAGGGGCTGGTGTGTTGAGATGAATACTGCGCTGCATTATGACTGTGGAGTTGTGTTTGAATGGTAGAGCCTGGAGTCGATGTGGAAAGGTTTTCTGTCCTCAAGATGCTGTCGCACTGTAAAACACAGCCCGGTTAATTCTGTACACAAAAGCATTTTAGATAAGTCGATTACTAAGAGTTGATTTTACAACAGCATGCCGTCTTGTGTGAGATGCCACGGGACTGAGCGGTGGGCGGCAGGTCTGTTACTGTAGCAGATGGGACAACTTCCCTGCTTGATAACATGTAGCTCACATTCCTGGGATTCCTCAAGCATCTACTCCCTTCTTGCACAGCTCTTTGGGCCTACACCTTTTTATAGCTCCATGACATTCAGTCACATGTGCTGTATGTGCTTATTTACATTATCCGTAAAAATCAATTTAATCCGAAGAGCCACTGAAGCTTTTAAGATCTGCTGTTATGTCCTTTTTTTAGCCGCTTATTTTTAGCTGAGGTCTGAGAGGTCATCTGAGCAGAGAAAAAATACAAGTGCAGGGACAAGCAGCTGTCAGGAATTCCTAAGAAGGAATTCCGTCCCATATCTGACAGACAAGGAAAATGACTGCAGTATCAAGGAACGCTTACATTTTTGTACAGATGTGTGATCTTGTGATTGTTTCCTCTGTTAGAACACATTTTATAAATGTTAAATATGATAAATACGATAACTATTAAAGTTTAGATTGGTAAAACCAGTGCCTCCTAAATCCAGAGACCTGAGACTTTGTAACTCCACGTTGTCTATTTTTTTCTTCACAACACAGTCAAAATGTATTTCAATTTTGCCACCCGTTTTAAAGCCTTTCCACCACTGACTAGACATTGCTATAAAAGAATGACTTACAAGGTTACAAAAGGACTGAAGGCATCTAAAAAGGGAGACAAATATGGGACAACTCAGAGGGTCTTTGACAAATTGTCATTATCATGGTTCTCCATGGATCCTTGAAAGATTATGATTTTGAGGGGGGGGGGGGGAATCAAGGCCTTGAAAGTTTTTGAACATAGACATGGGTCATTGAAAGTGCTTGAATGTATATATTTAGTACAAGAATAGAAATGTAAGTTGTTTTGATATTTTTTTAACCTTAGTAAATAGGCTAAGTTCCACTGTCCGCATGTGTCTCCCGCAGTTGCGCCATTGTTTCACGCACCAGCCTGCTAGTTCTCATTAGACAAATTCTCAGTGTTTTAACAGTAATTAACCTTGGTCCGTGTCTCAAACTATGTCGTGTTGGGTCCTTGAAATTGAGGAAATTGGATGTGGAAAGTCCTTGAATTTGATGTTTAAGAAAGTGTGGGAACCCTGAATTATCCAGTTAGAATAAGTGAAGTCATTTGTCGACCATTCTTCTTAATTGTCCAGCAATTTGAGTCATTCTGCTTCTTAAAATACCCTCCAGGTGAACTCGAATTGTCGTGAAAACTGAAACTTCTAGTACCATGTTTCTAGAGGACTTGAAACAACTGTGTCCCTGTGTGGGAGGAGAAAGTCCTGGGATCGAACGTAAAACCAAGTACAAAATAATGACTTACAATTAACTCCCAGCTGCTCTGTAGTTATGTGGTTTTACAGCATGCCTCAGGGTAGTGCATATGGACCCTTGAAATAACTAAAGCTGTAATTAAGGTTGCAACGTTTTCCCTGTTTTTACCCAACCCAGACATCAGGAATACCTCGGGTCTGACATGGGCAGGAATGTTAACTGCAGTCCTACTGTGTACATGCTGGGAACATGAATGAGATAACCTTTGTTTGTGTTAGAAATATAATTTCTAAATGTTGTTCAGTAACGCTGCTCACCTCAGCAACTGGCAGCCAGTCCTGGTCTAGGACCTGTGCTGCACACGGTATAAACACGCTCATCTGCTGACACCTAAAGGACAAACTGGATTTTGTAGCTGCAATACAAAAAAATACTATTTTCTTATCTTAAAAAAGAGGAAATGTTTATATTCAAATATTCTTTATTTAAAAATTACAATAATTCACAGTTCATTGGGAATTACAGCACACAATCAAATGTGATGAGCATTAATTAAAAAATATTGCTTTGGTTATACTAGTACCCATATGCATAAAATAATGTAAACATCAATAAATCATAAATCCAAACATCAATGGAAATTTTAAAAAATGAGCCTATGTATTTTCCTGCTTTTTGAAATGAATTGCTTGATTGAAAGCGAGCGTGAAACACATTTAAAATTGCCTTCAAATTACATAATTTACATCATCAAAGCACAAAATACAAAGTAAGATACAGTATATGTTTAATTTTGTCACCAAAAATAATAAAAGTATCAATTGCTGTGTACATAAAGCTACAAAAGGCTTAAAAATAGAATCTATAAAATATTTATACATGTAAAGACAATGTCATGAAAGCCTCTGTTAGTGCGGAAGTATTCAGAATCTGCATAATTCATTATGAAATAACAGATAAATAAGTTATGGACAAAATACTTAGAGACTTAGCGCAGCGATGGTGGCTGTTAACAACGCATGGTGATTAATCTGCCACGCTCTTATGTCTACGGAAGGCAGAGACAACGCAGATCACCACAATAACTTCATATTGTAATCTAAGCCCTCCATCTTTCACAGTGGTTTTTTTTTGGAAGATTCAGTTTCCAATCACGCACATTATTAGTGTCGTACTCTTCTGCTCTCATCAAGATAGAGATGCGTTATAAAAAAATGACCTCCACGGTCTTTGTTCACATGGCAGAATATACAGCAAACACTTGAGGATCACCACTGTGGATGTAGTGTTTCCAACAATGTGTTTCCTGTTAAATAAAAAGGACTCGCCTTACTTTTATGTATTTCAAAGTAAATTTGATGATGAAAAGTGTCTAGTGTCAGCAAAATACATTAAAAGGTCTTGTCAAAAGAAATTACAGTGTATTTACTTAACATTGAACAGAAAGCACGAGTCTTAAATGTAATGTCATGAACAGTATTGTGATATACACACTGCCGTACTTGCAGCAAATGTCTTTGAATTTATAAGTTGTGTCCTCCATTGGACATCTAGCCAGTTGTGTTATCTGTAATATTGCACATTATAATATACTACTGACTTTCTGGTGTCCAGTACCACTACCTCCACAACCACCACTGAATAATGTAGAAAAGGCCTCCCATAGGACTGTGACTGGGAGAAAGCAACCATTTCTAAAACTGAGCTCAGGAAATGGAGGACAATTACATAATTCAATAACTTACAGTCTTTAACAATACAGTCCAAAAACATTTTTGGAACATTTAAACAGCTTCTTATAGAGTATAAAAACGGTCTGCTATACTTGATGACGTGGAAAGCCACCTGGGCAATCACTTTCAGACATTTATCAACGTGTTTCCCCATTATTCATAATTCTCCTTTGCCTCATGTGTGTAAATTGTCTTGTAACATCAAAAGTTTTCAAGGAGAAAACTTTAACTCAAATACACACTGCTGGCCTAGGCACATATACACCCTGTGGATGGTTGTGATCATGATGTTTCTTAGCCTGGGAGCCAGAGGAAACCCGCCGAGCTCATGTTTCATTTGCTCTGGCAGATACATTGTTTCTGATTGGTTGTAGGTCTGTCCAATTGCATTGAGAAGCATTTTGGTCTGTGCCATAAATAACATCCCTTGGAAATTAAAAATGAACTGAGAGGTTCCAGACTTCTACGCATTTGCGAATTAGTCTGACGAAACCAAGCTACATATTTCCAAGTCATCTTTTTAAAAAATGTAGGTTAACCGACTACCCATTCAATTCTCCCAGCTATGTAACAGGCTTTATCCACAGTGAAAGACAATATCTCCCACCCATTCAGAACGGTTATTCCTAATGTAAAACATAATTTGTGTAAAACTGTGTAACATAAAGATACTTTCTAAACAGTCAGCATATGAAAAGTCAGTGTCAAGGCACATACAAAGATGCGCTTTTGTAAATACTCAGTAATATCAAAAGCTCAATGTTTCAATGTGAAGGGGCACACAACCTGTGGTGCAATATACTAATGTATATCTATTAGAGCTCTACAGCTCCATTAAACAATATCTTTGATATTAACATTAAATCAAATGACATTCGAGAAATGTGAAACGTTGCTGCTACTACTTCTAATCGCATTACAAAGCAACAAACCACTGCAGCTTTTTGCCACTTTCAACTCATTGTTTTGGTTAAACTGATTCAATCCTCACAAACAAAACTATAAGCAGCTGTACCAAACACATTATCTCAAATTTGTCTATTGTACGATACCTCCGCAAATCAAAATGGTCGAAAGGAAGATATTCCAGGTGTTAATGGACCAAACGAGGTAAAATCTCAGTGAATATTGGAATTACACTGGACACAAGGAGAGAAAGACAACCTCAACGAGTTGTAGCCCGGTGTCCGCTGTGTGTGTAATAGACACCTTAAACATAACAACTGGATAAGCCAGCACTACGTCAAGGCTCTGCTGCTTTGAGTTTCTGCCACCTAGTGGTAACGCAGCTTCAGAATCATCAAGAGTACCAAAAACATTTGGTTCTAGCATGGACAAGTATTGTAAACATTGGGAATGTACTGCATTCATTTTTCCAAACTAGCTAAAAACTCTAACAAACCAATAATCCTTGATGCACACTGAAAGATGGAGGAATGTCAGAATGTCACCTCAGCTCCCAGACATGGTTTGTCCCAAATTCTAGCTTGCATCAAGAGGCCATTACAACAAACGCACAGCTTTTAACGTCCATTTAAAGACACACAGGAGTAGAAGTTCACTGGTGTTTTCAAGTACTATTTCCTTGTTCTTGCTCAAACAGGAGCATGGCAAGCTGCGAGCGAGAACCGAGACCTTCCAAGTTGCTCTGAACACATCTATGATAGATGTCTTCGCTTAGCCGCGGGTTGCAGACTTGGTAGCCGTACTGCTGGTGCAATGCTGGCTCCACTGCCCTGAATACGTGCAGACCCGAATACTTTACGAACATCT
The DNA here is from genome assembly GCA_028570985.1 of Heterobranchus longifilis. Taxonomy (NCBI): domain Eukaryota; kingdom Metazoa; phylum Chordata; class Actinopteri; order Siluriformes; family Clariidae; genus Heterobranchus; species Heterobranchus longifilis. Next base: position 2,911 of record JAOVVB010247141.1, on the reverse strand, counting down.
CGAAGATGTCCAGGGTCTCTAGAATCTCCTCATTCTCTTGGACGTCCGTCACCATTCGTGTGCGCGTCGCCATGTAGTCTGAGTTGTAAAAACACGCTTCGTCAAATGACCTGCGGTCAAAATGGCCCGCGTCCTTGATCAGATCGACTGTGACCGGATGCTGCTGGTTGTGATAGGCCACATCAGGGTTGAAGTCCTGGAAATGGATGGGGAAGAACACCTGCCAGTTGTTTATGGAATTCATGCGGCAGCGGTTCAGAAATTCTGCATTGACATTTGTGTTGACGTGAGCCAAGAAGAACAGCGAGTCAACTGGGTGCTTCTTCGAGATGATGTCCATGAATTTGATCTGGGATGGTGTTTCTGTCTTGACACTTATCCATGGGATTTTTACTGTAGGGTATTTGCGTTCGTAAGTGTTTATCTGAGTCTTCACACTGGCAAATATATCATTCTGGTTAACTTGCTGTGCCTCCACTGGGTCATAAATAAACAAGAATGTTAGGATGGCATTTTCACTGGTCTCAAACGCATTTGAGGCAAAGACTTCCAGGAAATGGTTGACATTGCTCCGGTCCTGCAGAGTAAGGGGTATGATGATGTGAATCCTTGTAGCTTCAGTGACATAGGGCATGGGGATGATCTCAATCCGACTCAAAGGTCGCACCAGATGAACTCGCTTGGTGATGGACCGGCTGTGACCTTTTTGGTTCACGACCTCCAGCTGAAGGTCCAAGGTGTACTCCATGCCCCTGATGGGGTCGAAGCGCCTGTACCCATTTATCAGCTTCTGCTTCTTCAGGTGTAGGACGGGCTTGTACTTCTTGTTCAGCTCTACCATGGCTATGTCAATGACATCAGCCACATCCATGCGGTCAATACCCTGCAGTTCACACTTTGGAGAGCCATCGATGCACGAATAAATCTCCTCCTCTGTAAAGTATTCCCACTTCAGAACTTCAAACCGGGATTTTGGTTCAAAGGGTGGATTGATCCCCACGGGCCACTGGGCACTTCGGTTGCCCTCAAAAGCAACCACGCTCACGTTCTTTATCTCTGCCTGTAGAAACACAAGACATATTCAGATCTAGACAGCTGCTGACCCGCCAGAGGTAAGCAAAGAGGTTTTTATTTTTGACTGAACCATGGGTGATTTGTGACACTTAGAAAGCAGCTTACCTGCAGCTTAGCGATCTCATCGTAAGTCTTCTGGAGTTCTATCTCAGTGAAGTGTCTGTGCAGCCTGTACATCTGTTCAGGGTCAGACACTGGATGGACAGTCAGAGCTTTCTTGAATTGTTCGCTCTGTTCTTTACTTGGATCCGAGTTTTTTCCCAACTCATAATGGTGGTACTGAAGCCCCTGAGAAGAAACAGAGATGTCTTTTCATGAGGCATCTTAAATCGGGAATGACAAGCTTAGTTGTTCTGCTGTGCTACTTGAAACAAACATTACACGCTATATAGATAGCATCTTGGGCTCGTTTCCCCTGCAAACAGGCTGGTTTCACCCATAATTGCATAGTGAAGGGAAGACAGATTCATTTTGTAAGAATTGAATACTATTGGTACTATACAACATTAAAATTTTTCTAGGAATTTGAGGTTTAAGAGATGCCTTAATTACTTTCTCTTTTCTTACTTTTTATATACAATAAAGTATGATCACTGCAGCAACAGGTTAAAAGGCAACAGTTAAGAATTTAAAGGTTGAAACCTAATACAAATGACACAAGTGGCACCAGAATGCCACTTAAAGACACAGTCACTTAAGCTGAAAACAAAGTAGTTACCTAAGGAGCTTGAGTGAGTGATTAAAAAAAGTGAATCCAATCTGATCAAGCTATTAAAAGAACAAAGAATTGAGACACTGCTTAACTGAGCAGCAAGGCCACTCTGTTGTAAATGTTTGCCAGCAGCCTGTAGTGGTACATTTAGTGAAGCATTATCCGTGCCTAATTGTCATCAATGTTGTCTCTTAACAGAAAAATTGATGTCTGGCTCTGTGTTCAAGCTGTTTTCTTCACCCACGCAAGGCCTTTTAACTTTCCCCCTGCTTCCCTCCCTCATTTTAGTGGGGGGGCTCTGCTGGAGCTCTTCTGGCTCAGGGCACTTTAGTTAGCCATGCAACTCTCTCTCAACTGTGTAACAAGATGGTTTCCTACACTGGGTTATGGCCAAGGAGGAGAAAATGGAAGCAAAAGACAGTGGAATAACTCAACTACAAAATACTGGCCTGCATGTATATTGAATAAACAGTAAGGACATTGATAACCATTTAACAATATATTTGAATATGTCGACAATGACCACAAACATTTAGCCTGGGAACCAGAATGTTATCTACTGAGCTCAGGTTTCATTTACTCTAGCAGAGTCCGTCTGGCCCCCCTCCCTTCAAACAGATTTCCCGTCGACCAGACTCTTGTATATCCAATCACAACCGTTTAAATCTAATATGGGGCGGGTTTAAGACAATGACTGACAGAGGAGCATCATGCTAGAATGTAGTGACGGAACGTATCTGGCATTGACTGACAGAGGAGCGTCATGACTCGTGCTAGAATTTAGTTACGGAATGTCCGTCCAGCGCAACACATCAGGCACGAAACTCGGATTCAACGTGGTTTGACTCAGATGTCAAACTAGGCAGTGCTGAACAAATACAAATCAAGATTATGTTACTGTATTGCCTATTTATCTCCTAGAATATTTTCTGAAACACATTTTACTGTAGTATTTAGCTGTAATTTGAGAAAGTTTGTGACCAGGTTGTCATTTTTTTCCCTGCTCCATTCATTCCTATGAAATCCCCGGATGAACAGCACTACTTCCGTGTTATGAGGCCCATAGAGCAGGCGCATTAGAGACTTCCGCCAACAGAGCTGGCTACATCCGGTAATTAAATTTTT